>CAUYRT010086810.1:0-96858 GCA_963574885.1 Lepilemur ruficaudatus | reverse complement strand
GTTCACAATAACCCTGTAACAGGTATTACCTTTACTGGACAGATTTTTTTTTATTTTTTTTGAGACGGAGTCTCACTCTGTTGCCCGGGCTAGAGTGCCGTGGCGTCAGCCTAGCTCACAGCAACCTCACACTCCTGGGCTGAAGCGACCCTTCTGCCTCAGCCTCCCAAGTAGCTGGGACTACAGGCATGCGCCACCATGCCCGGCTAATTTTTTCTATATATTTTTAGTTGGCCAATTAATTTGTTTCCATTTTTAGTAGCGATGGGGTCTCGCTCCTGCTCAGGCTGGTTTTGAACTCCTGACATTGAGCAATCCGCCCGCCTTGGCGTCCCAGAGTGCTAGGATTACAGGCGTGAGCCACCGCGTCCGGCCTGAGACTTTTTAAATCTTACATGTTATCAGTATTTTATTCTAATCAATTTTGTTTTTTAACTTTGTTATGGTAGCTTTGGTTGTACTGAAGTGTTTAACTGTTAAGTAGTCAGAATTACCTGGGGTTTGTGTCTTGCTTAAGCAGGGCTTTCTTATTCCCAAGATTGAATAGCTGGACCTTTTCTCATTTAGGTTCAAATGACAATATATAATAATGAATGATGTGTGTGTGTATGTGTGTGTGTGTGTAATGTGGCCCATTCCACTGATCGAATTATCTACTGAAGTATGGCTAATATCATACTTTTTTTACTCATTATAGTTTTAGGATATATTTTGATATCTGATCGGAAATATCCTCCCTCACTTTTCTTTTTTAAAGGTTTTATAAATGGAACAAATTTGTACTTTTTCCCCTTTTTCCTTTGGGTGTTGGCAACAATTTCAGTCAGTTTGAAGTCTCCATGACTCCAGCACCACCCGGCTGTCATACAGATTAAGTGACCACCTTTGGATCTTACCTTATACCTTGGGTGTATGCCAATCGCTGCCTGTGGCCCTGGTTTTTAACCACATGTTTCTCTGTTCATCTTCCCCACTACAGTGAGAGCTCCCCAAGGGTGGGGACTCGGTGTTCTCCGTGTTTGCTGCTGAGCAGCTGGTGGGACACATACTGGCTGTCCATCTCGTGACTGGATAGAGAAAGGACACTCACAGGATGCTCTGTAGCCAATGCACACGGACTGCATTTTGCAAATACAAGGGCAGCAAGGGCAGAGGAAGGGGGTGGTGGGAAAGAAACGGCTTGAATTGAAGAAGTGACAGATACACAGGTAGAACACAGGGATGACAATGACGTAAACTCACAGTTGTCAAGAGACATAAGCGGACAATAACATGGTCCTGGATCACTGAGGAAGTACCCTCTGGTCATCCTCCTCACCCTAAAACCAGGATATAGTCAGCAGTACTAACACAGTAAAAGGAGGGAATTGTAAGGTTTGACTAGGTGACAGAGGAGCATTATGTCTTTAGCTGTTAAAAGGTTTGATTTGACAATCGACTCACTCTGACTTTACATGCTTTAACACCAATGGCAAAAAAGTCTCCACCAAATGCAGGATAAACTGGGAAAAGACTGTGGTGAGGATGAAAAGGTGCCACGTATATTCTGTAAATGGCACAGTATTAATACCCTGCATGAGGTTTGATATTTAGTTATTTACCCACATATTGGTGTCAATCGTTGCAAATTTAGGATCTGAAAGCCTGTGGTATTTTTGGATTTTTTAATTGAGACATTTCTACAAATGAGGAAATGTGGCAGATGGTGCTTCCTGCTGCATTTTTTCCTGATTTTCTACCAATTTAGTATGAAGAAACCTCCAGCAAGCCTCTTCTGTCTAAAATCATGTCCAAACAGCGAAGAGAGGTTTACCATTTACAGCGTTGGATAATTGGAATGGTGGGAAGGAATAGTGAGAACATTTGACTTTATGCTTTCTATATGTCTGTATTATTTTTATTTTAAAAGTATGTATTATGTTTTTACTTATATTAAAACAAGCCAACATATCAGCCATCTAAATCAGTGTGTCTAGGGACCTGGCAGGGACTGTGGCGAGAAGTCAGTCTAACCCTCAGCGTAGCAACAGAACCTACCATTTTTACGTTTGAAAAGTAAAAGTGCATTTTAAAGTCTTTCTGGTTACCAGTGGAAGGAAAAAACTCTGAGTCTAAATATTTACAAGCAAGTCTTCCTATTTTCTCCTTTTTTTTGTCCCTAGAACTATGTAAGAAAATAGAAAGTTGCTCCCAACAGTTGGACATGTAAGTCTGCAGTTGATCCTCTCAGCCACCAGGTGACACTTGACTGTCTCTACAGGGGAAGACAGATTTGAGCAACGTTAATTGAAAGAGAAATTTTTAGAAATTTGGGACATTTGACAATCACCAAATTAATCTATGGAGAAACGAGATACAAGTGTTTCTTGACACATTTTTATGAGCAGATCCGAAAAAGTTTATCTTGGTAAGAAATTCCATTTTCTCCTCCATTAGGAAAAAATGACATTCTGATTTCTGTCAGAACATCCCCACATCTAAACTCTAAACTCCTATTTAAGATTATAGTTCTTAGGTTCACTTAATCACAACAGGTACAGCGTACACATAGTCACCTCATTCCAAAGCTCTTGGTTGACTCTACGTGGCGAAAAGACAGACATCTTAGACTTGCCCTCCCACAGCAAACTGAAAAACATTTCTTTTCTGACTGTGAGTGACATTATACAGCAATCTTCCAGTTATTTAACAAAAAATAGCACAAAATCCAGCCCCTCAACCCATTCCGGGGTTTTTCCAATAGTTGAGAGTGATATCACTACACTAAGACTCAGGCTCTTTTTTCACCTCCCCAATGTGTACAGTGTCCTCATAAAGACATGTACACAAATGCATTACTCACACTGGCAAAAACATAACAAAAGACCAAACTGGCAATAACCCAAATGTCTATCAACAGTAGAAGAAATAAATAAATTGTGGTAGGTTCATAAAATGGAATGCTACACAGCAAATAAAATGAAAAAAACTATATAGTTCATTGACATAACCCAGACACAAAAGGACATACGTGATTCCATTTATATAAATTCAAAAACAGCCTGAATTAATCAATGGGTTTAGAAGTCAAGGTAATAGCTACATTTAGAGAGGAGATGAAATTTATGTTATGTGGAGTCAGGCAGAGACAGCAGATTCCCTTTACCTTAGTCATTCTCATTTTATTCAGACCCTCAATGGATTGGATGAGGTCCACCCACACTGGGGAAGACAATCCACTTTACACATTCTACCAATTTGAATGTTAATCTTATCCACAAACACCCTCACAGACCCCCAAAATAACGCTTAACCAAATATCTGGGCAGCCAGTGACCCAGTCAAGTTGATACAAAAGTAAGCATCACAGTTATATACATAGTAAAAGCTCCATAACTAGTGGATTGGTTGAATGATTTCATCTACTAAAGCTATTTTTATATCAAACCATCCCTGAATTTTTTTTTCTGGCAAAGGATATTTTCTTATGAACATTTTAGTGTTGGAATGACATCAGTTAAGTGAAATGCAATGTAGCTTTTTGTGGTTGTCATATATGTAAAAAAAATCTGTGAGAAATGAATATTTGATTAGGGATGCTCTCTGTATGATAAAGAAATTCCTTGTAATTCCTTTGTAATTTGACACTGCCCACCACTTCAACCTCGTCTGGGGCCACACTGTAAGCTATACAAAACTCCATGTGGTTCTCTATCCCATGCTAAATCCTTTACACGGTCCAGTCCCCACACACCTCCCTTTTTTTTAAGCTGCCCAAATTTACTCCACCCCTAGAATGTAAACAACTTGAGAATCTGGTTCTAATTTCTACCTTTGATTTTCCCAGAGCCCCCAGCAAAGGGCTTGGGAAATGTGAATGAGTAAATGCCCCCTGTATAACCAGTAAAGCAGGGTGGGTAATTACAGCTAAGCCTTACACAAGCAACTGAAATCCACAGAGTGCTTCCTTAGGACCCATATAGACCTGGATAAAATTTTTCATAGCTGATAATAGCTGAAAGCTTCTAGAACTAAGGGAAAGCACAGAGAAACTTGATTTGATCAGGTTATATGCTTTTATTTCTTAGGGCCAAAATGAACCAACTCCATTGTCCAATCACAATGGGAAGGTACACAATGAAAGTGTCCCAAGGACTTCTGCTGAAGATTTATGTCTCAGCAACTCTCTATTCTCTCTTGAACTCCCCCAAGGAACAAAAAACAAGCAATGGAAAGACTCCCGAGCAGCTTTCTATGCTGACGCCCCCTACTAGAGGATGGCAAGTCACCGGATTTGTCATATCAACCCCTAAAATATTTCTGACCTTGAAAACTCTCACGTTATTCCAGTAAACTGTTACAATGATGCGTTCATCTTCTTTTGCAAACGAACATCATTTTCGTTTCGTACTATGGTTAATGGTCACTTGGATTTGAAATCTCAGGCTCTTCTATGGAATCCTTATTTCCTTTTCCCTCTATGTATCTCAGCAAATCAGGAAGTGCAGTGGATTATACTTCAGATTATTCTCTTGAATAATCTTCCCATTTCCATTGCCACGTACTTGTTTTTCTTAGTTCCTAAACATATACTACAGAGGGTCCGAATCTCAGCTTGCAGATTCAAGTGTGCAAGAAATGTTATATTTCTTCATTTTCTTTAAACCAAATTCTGATTCAGAACATAAATTTTGGTGGGATGTAAAAAATTCAGTCGCTGTCATTTTTAATAGCTTATCCTCCCCCACAACAGAGTTGTACAAAAGTCCTGAGTTTTTAAAAAACCAAAGGTCTTTGATTATGGATGGTTACTCATTATCCCAACAAACAGGCGCCTTGCAGGTCTCTAGACTGTGATGCTTCTATACCATTCTTTGGGCGTGGGCAATCTGTGGCAACCTGGAATACTACTGCCCGGGGTCCTAGCTGCACCAAAAGCCACCCCCATAAGATCCTTTTGACTAATCAAGGAATGCCACTGAGCAGAAGGGTTCCCCACTTTCTCATAAGACTCACAGACCTCTATCTTAGAAATTTCTTTTCTGTCACTAATTCTCAAGGCATTGTTTCTCTCTCATCTTTCTAGAACTTCTATATTAATATAAACTCTTCAAGGATTTAGTTTTTAACTAAAGACAGGAAGAGCATTGCACTTTAAGCCACTTCTGCTTTATGCAAGGCCAAAATCCCTTGAGGGCAGGAAAAAAAAAACGGAGGTACCTACCTATTTGAAATAGCATAACGGTTGTGGGTATATAGGGAGAATACAAACATTTCAATCAATTATTCTGCTATATATCCAAATTCTGTAGTGCATTTCTGCATATAACCAAAGTTCGTCCTACAGAAGATCCTCCACGTAGCAAAAAGTGGTAAATTCAGTTTTATGTTCTAACTCTGATTGAGGAAGGCAAGAATGGCTACTTTACTTCCTGAATAGAAATTTCTAAGACAGCAAGAGTTGTTTCTGAGTCACGTAAATGGAAAAGTAAACCCGAATTCCAGCCTCACATTTCTCCACGCCTTTTAATTCAACTCATGGGCAAAGCTATTTCATCTGCAAGTACTTTAATAATTGCTGCAGGCTAGAGAATTGCAGCTAATCCCTGAAAGCAGTGACAATCCCCACAGTTGTCTTATAAAGAAGAGTTGTTTCTATACTATGTAGTAACTATTGAATTTTCCCCGGCTTTCTTGCTTTCTGTTCTTCTTTGAGGATAAATCAAAGATTTATTCAGCGAATGCCGAATTGAATGGGTAAAGAGAGTAGCGTGTCATTGGGCAATGTCAGGTCAGAATTGCTTTTATTCATGCAGAGGTCTTTTAAAATTCCAGGTTGTATGGCAAAGAACTTTCCCCACTCTAGGCACTCAGAGCGTCCCTATCCTTCCTGAGCACCCCTGTTTAATGATTCAACAGGAGTCCATCTTAAGAGCTTCATTGTTACAGACTGTTTCAGTAAGAATGGCCATTTCTCACTTGAGTATCTACTGTTTTGCTGCACATTTTATGTACACAGTCTCTAATCTCCATTTTGAAGAGGAAACTGAGGCTCATATATATGAAAACAGGTACCCAAACCCTAACAGCCAGTTAGTAAGGGAGCCAGGATTTAAACTTTGTTCTTTTACTATCCCTACTGTTACTTAAAGTCACTGAAATACAACTACGTGGAGTAAGTTTTATGATGATAGTTTGGTTATAAAAATGTCAGCCTTATAAAGTCAGTTCAATTTATTTCCTACATTGCACCAATTAATACAAAAAAAATTTAACCTATTTCAATATTCTGATCCCTGTGGTTTAACATTCTTATCACTATAATAGGTTTTCACATTGACTTCTTTATGGTTCCTATTATTAAACAGTGAAAGGACAATACCAAATACTCTGAGGGTATTTTAAAAGGTATATACCTACTCAATCATTCTTTACTACTTTACCATTTCCAGTTTTAGGCCTTCAAGTTTTTATGTACCTCAAATATTACAGAATTTATCAATGTAACCTCACTGGTCATAAAGGCTGTTATATGGTCACAATCTCAGATGCTAAAGCCCCTGTAATGTGATTACAGACTGAGCAGATTAGCCCTAGATAGCTGGCTTTCCCCTACAGGAAAATAGACTTCCTAAAGAAAAATACAGTACTTATCAATTTTACTCATTTCATTTTCGCATGGTATCTTCTAATCCTTAATTGTATACATATGGCATGTAATCATGGTATAGCTGTAATTTTGAATAGTGTATGTTCACACAGCAGTTATTTTTAATGACTGCACAATACTCATTTGAGTTTTTTCTATTTGTCACCTGTAGTAGGCATTAGTTTTTTCTAAGGTTTTGCTGTTCTAGAGACATTGAAAAGGCATGTGGATTTTACTTTTTTGAATTATTTCCTTAAGGTAATTAATTCTTCCAATATTGGATTGGGTCAGAGTATTAACATTTTAATGATCCTTGATACATATATGGCGATATTACTTTCTAAAAACATTAGCGACTTAACACTGCTACCAAAAATATAGGACCAAACCAAATCTGAGCACCTCACAATCTTGGCGGGGTGCTTAAAAACATGTTCTAATTCCACAGCTGTAAAATGCACCGCTCATATGTAAGGCCTGCGATGCAGGGGGCCATCAATCAGCCCAGACCTTTTCACTCATCAAGCTTCTTAGATGGCCTATAACTTGACGTGGTAGCAAGGTGCAGCCGACTAGCTAGGTCCAAGTCAGTTCACCACGAATTAGCTGTGTAATCCTCAATAAACTACTTAGTGTTTCAGTTTCCTCACTTAAATGAGACTACCTACTTCGCAAGATTTTTTCTGAGGCTTACATGTACTGCCTACTGCATTTTTAAATTAAGCTTATATTCTTTTGAATATCCTAAATGGTGACCAAAAAAAAAAAAAAAATCTTTAAGGATAGATTTAATTTTGGTGAACAGCCAAAAGCTGTCTGCAAGACAGCTCATTTATTAAGCTGGGTCATACATATTGTACCTATGAAAAAGGTTAAACATTTTTTAAATGTCAGCATTTAAACATTGGTTTAGGAAGAAAAGTTATATCCTTGAATTCGCATCATTAAGCCAGTCATCTCATTATTGATCAAGGTCAAACCACCAAGTCACTGTTATTTTATCTGTCCTCAGTCTCTCAGTCTACCTGTGGAAGTTTGCCTTATTTTTTTCTCTTTAAGTGGATGAACATAATCCCAAAGAAAGCAGATAGAGTATTTTATTAGTCTTGAGTTCTGAGAAAATTAATTTGTATGACTTATTTCTCTTCTACTCTCAAGAAAATTCGATTAGATGGATATTTAAAAAAACAAAAAACTGGCCGGGTGCAGTGGCTCACGCCTATAATCCTAGCACTCTGGGAGGCTGAGGAGGGCAGATTGTTTGAGCTCAGGAATTCGAGACCCCGTCTCTACCAAAAATAGAAAAAATTAGCTGGGCATGGTGGCACCTGCCTGTAGTCCCAGCTACTCGGGAGGCTGAGGCAGAAGGATTGCTTGAGCCCAGGAGTTTGAGGTTGCTGTGAGCTAGGCTGACAGCCGGGGCAACAGAGTGAGACTCAGTCTCAAAAAAAAAAAAAACAAAAAACAAAAACAAAACAAAAATTTCGAATCTATCCTCCATGTCTCAATTTTTCCCCTCATACTTTTACTCTTTTGATCTCTCTGCATTAAGCCCTGGAAAGGAACCCAACTTAATCCTTCACCTCATGAATTCATTTTTTTATCTGCATTCATTCTTCTATTATGCTCATCTACCAAGTTCTTTTCCATGATTCATTCATTGACTGCTTCTATGGTGACAGGCACTGTCTGAGGAACACTTTAGGTCCCAGATCTTTTGGGGGATTGCAACATCCTCAAATCTAAGGATACTGAGTTTGTTGCCTTGTTTAGGATGTTCACGGTGCTCAAATTTCTACGATTTGATTGACTACTCATCTTTGTCATTGGGGGCTGGTGGTTCAGTGAAAGGCAGCCTGCCTCTGTGGCCCCTGGGGAACACTGGAACGTACTGCCACATGAGGGGAGCCAGCAGTCTGCTAAGATCCCTCATCCCACTGGGGATCTATAGCTACTGAAGAGTTTGTGGGTATTCTCTGGCC
This sequence comes from Lepilemur ruficaudatus, assembly GCA_963574885.1. NCBI lineage: Eukaryota > Metazoa > Chordata > Mammalia > Primates > Lepilemuridae > Lepilemur > Lepilemur ruficaudatus. The sequence goes on along the minus strand of CAUYRT010086810.1, from coordinate 88,248 downwards.
CAAGATCCACATTCAGTTCTTTGGCCTGAGAGCAACTGCTGTTGCTGCCTACTGCCCAGCCCAAGTGTGGCAGAAGGCCAAATGATCCAGCAGTTTCAACCAAAACCTCCTAAGAGAGATTTCCAAGATCATCTTCTAGTTTGGGGCTGCCCTGTAACTACTCCCATTTGACCTACAACAATTCTCATTTCTGCAAAGCCATGCTTTCCTCTGGTCTCATATATCAGATCCTGTTTCCGTATCTCAGAACTCCTCAAAAGCAATGGTTAATTGATGGGATTTTGGTTTCACAATGCCATTAGTTTTCATTGCTTAAATCTGTCTAAACTGCTAGACACCAGCCATAATACTCAGGAGAGGATTTATGTATTTAATTCAGTTATCTTTCTTAAGTGCCTAAGTGAAACACAAGGAAACTGCTATGAAGTTCAGAGTTTTCCTAGTCCAGCGAAGGCATGTGAGTGGAATCTTGAAGAACAGGAAGAATGAGACATGTACAGACAGGTGTATGAGTAGCAACTTAGCTACTTTGACTTGAAACACTGATTCATCATAGAACTTAGACATTTAAAGTGATAAGGGAAAAATAACTGTAGGTTTCTTTAAGAAACTGTATGGAAGGTGCAGCAGGAAAAAAATCCATAGATTTTTTAAAAAATCTATAAACAATAACTATCGGAGATCATTTATTATAAAATTAGGGTAAAATGATAAATGAGGCCCCCACATTTCCATTAGAATGTATGTGCATGTGTATTTGTATATGTAAACTCTTCATGTATACTATGTCACTTTTTAACAAGCATTTAATAGTTTTTATTATAAGAAAGTTTAACACCTTAAAAATTATTGATAGGAACTTTTGGGAGAATGGCCTATTCTTTAGATGTTTTCTGTAGAATTAATGCATAGATTATCAATTGACATGATTGTGGTGGTGAGGGGTAGTCCTCTAGGGAGTCATTTCTGAATAAATTTCTTATAAAAACATTCAGTATTAAAACATGATTTATTTATATTTGGAAAATCATAACTGGGGAATTGGGGGCAACAATGGTCAATTCCATGTAACCAAGAGGAGTCTCAAAAGGTGTACCATCAATGTAAGAATATTATTTTTATCCCAAAAGGAGTTTTAGAAGGTTGAAAAATAGTGCTTTAGAGATGCAGTCCCCAACTCCTGGGCCGCAGACTGGGACTGGTCCCTGGCCTGTTAGGGACTAGGATACAGAGCTCTGCTGCCCATCAGTGGAAAAACTGTCTTTCATGATACTGGGGGGCGGGGGGCACAGCAGGAGGCGAGAGCAGCTCCATCTGTATTTAAAGCTGCTCCCCATCGCTTACATCACCACCTGATCTCTACCTGCCCCCAACCCCCCCCCCCCCGTGGAAAAATTATCTTCCATGAAACCAGTCCCTGGTGCCAAAGGTTGGGGACCGCTGCTTTAGAGGATGGTTCTAGGGCCTCAAGCCTCCTTAAGACACGGCAATGCTTTGCTTATAAAATGACCAAAAGAAGTATTTTGGAAACTATAACTTGTGTTTAACACCATAAAACAGTAAGCAAAACAAAACTCATCTGTTCTTTACCATATGCAGTGTGGCTCCCCCATGGATCATTTTTTAACATTGACCTAAAATGTAAGAAAAAAGTATTATGAATTTAGCTTTTATTCAAAATTAAATAAGCAAAAGCAAAAATTTTTAAGAAACTTTTACAAATTACTTACATAAAAGAAAGTTAATAGGGACAGTCACAAGTTTGCAACAAATAATTACAAAAGTATCTAGGGCAGCATGAGTACAAACCATGTCGCAGCATGGTGACCTAACTGTGATATGAATAAGGCATAACTAACATCTGCACCAAGACCAGAATTAAAAAACAAAACAAACTTTAAAAGCTTAGTTCTACATCTTCTCTTCCCCCAGATCCTTAATGGGCTTATACTATGTAATCTTTTTAAACAAACACATCATGTCAAACTATAAATTACATAGATGGGCAGTTAATGTGAAAAGCCCCCTAAACTGTACAGACTAACTGGTACTGAATTAAGTTCTCCACTTACCTTTATGTACAATTAAATGTAAACCATATTTTCACAGTTTTAAGTGTTTTATGAATAGATGCACAGTACCATGTCAGGTTTACAATTGTTCCTGAAAACTGGCTCTAGGTTCTGCATCCGACGCCTGTTGGCCACTGGGATGCAAGTATTTACATAAATAAGAAACTGTGTCATAGTCAATGGTCAAGACGGTTCAGCAAGAGCAGTATCTCTAACAAAGAATGATACTCAATACTATATTTTACATACTTGTGCAAATATAAGCATTAGGACAGATAAATCTGAGGCAAATTCAATTTGCAAAAACTTGTATCGCTACTGTTGTAAACTTGGGCAATAAATGACCCTCAGCAAGTTCTGCTCTCTATGGCTTTTTTTTTGTTTTAAAATTTTAAAGCCAGAGAAAATGCACACACACCACCATCCACCACACACACACACGCACACACACACGCTCCACAGACATACACAGAGTTCTCATTCCATTTTAGAATATGGTACATAGTGCAACTTCATCACAATGTAGAGGTTTAACACACATTCGATGTATGTTTTTCTGTGCAAGTTCTTAGTGGTCTAAATCCTAGTTGAAGGTATTCATTTGCAGAACCATATGATTCAGGAGGTTGAAGGGAAAAAAAAAAGTTTCATTACATTTCTGAAACCAGCACTGGATGTGCAAAGGCAGCGGACAATCTGGCCATCAACACAGCCAGATTAGGGTAACTTTCAAGGAAGATCCAAGCAGTCAGTTACTTAGATTGGTCTCTAGAAAAGTAGGTCAGTATATGCTGTATCTTTGTCAATCGTTCTTTCAAAGACTTCATTGACAAAACTGACAGCTGGTATCGGGGATCTACAGGAAGAACTGCAAGAAGCCACCAACACCATGCAGGTCCATTAGGGGTTGCCTAAAAATAACCAATAGTTTATAGTATTAATAAAACAAGTATTTATGTAACAATAACATAACAAACCACCAAAAAGCTACCATTGATTGAGCACTTTACTATGTGCCAGGTCCTATCTCAAGTATCCTTAACAGTCATATAAGGTACAAAATGGGAACCTGAAGCTCAGAAATGTAATGCAAATTTTCCGAGATCTCTCAGCTCATGTGGCAGAGCCAAGATTCAATCTAGACCCGACTCCACAGCCAGCACTCACGCTTCCCTCTGCACTGCACAGCCTCAAAGCAGAGTTTCTTAACCTCAGGCTACTGGCGTTTTGAGCCAGATAATTCTATCTTGTGTGCCATAGCACATTCAGCAGCATCTCTGATCTCTGTCCACTAGATGCCAATAGCACCTCCCCCACTGTGATGGCCAAAAAATGTCTCCAGATAAGGCAAAATGTCCAAGCTGAGAAGCACTTTTGTTAAAGTATATACTTAAAGCATTAACAAAAGTTAGGTGCTATTTAAAATTTCCTCAAAGTATTGTGTAATCCTGGGGAAAAAATAAGGAAAAGGTCTTGGCTTCCAGGTTTGTTTGAAAAATAAAAAGTTCTCCAACAAAGAAGTCCCTCTGATGTTGTAAGGGCTGACTACTGGCTATTAAAAGGACTGCGACTTTACATAAAAGTATCTATAAGCCACCTTTACTCCACATTGGACTGCTTCTTACTGGACCTGAAACATGAAGTTTCAGAATGACAAAAGGAGCTGTGACATCAGTGCTGCTCTCAATAAGCTTCCTCCAGAATCAAATTAGATTTCTGTATTTGTGCATTGTCTCCTCTCAACTCAGCATCACTACGACCTCTTCTGAATTCCAGAGACCTGAGAAACTATCTTTTCCAGGATCCCCTCCCCTATATGGTTCCAGCTTAGACTTGGCCAATGAGAGGCACTCTCGTGAGACGTGCTAGTTGGAACAGAAGAGGCCATTATTCTCTGGAGAGTGTTGCAAAGTGTGGGCAGCAGCTTTCCAGAGAATTCTTGAAAAGCATCTGCTCTACTGCTACAGACTGAGATACTGGTGAAGACCCACTGGGATTCCTAAGAATTACAGCAGCTTCCCCACAAGTTCTTGAGAAGCACCTTGTTTGTTGCTCCAGGGGAAGATCTGCGGTGTCAGATTCCCTGACCTCTGCTGGCGCCGTCCCTGATCCTCACTCCTGCAGCTCTCCCAACCACTGCATAAACTCTATGTCCTACATTAAACCCTTCCTGGAATATGTAGAGTACTCGGTTGCTTTTGATCTCCTGACTGAATCCTAACTCACATATTATCTCTAACAGAAAGCAGTGGTGGAGGCGTTAAAAGTTGAGGGTGGTGAAAGTGATAAGCAAGTAATAGTGAATTTTTCTATAAGCTTTTTTTTAACATTTAAAATTTCTTATTCAATATTGCTCTTAACAAATCTTATTTTGGTCATGTTTAATCAGATTCAGGTAGCCAGGGTAAAACAAGCAAATGACAACTGATAATATGCGAAACAGAATGGGTACTCAATTTGGAGATGGCCTGATATTGAAATTTTAAGTTCAGGTGAAGGATTCAATTGGGATTCAGACTTAGACCAACCTTTGAAAACTGGAATGAGAGGCAGTGTGCATCACAGTGGGACCTATTACCTCGCCATCTTTATATATTTATTTACAGCCATGCCTTTATGAAATCGATCACCTTCTGACCACAAACACTTTATTCAATTCAAAATGCTATGTCTAAAAGTTAGCGCTGTAACAAGTCTATAATCAGATTTTCCAGGACAAGGATCCTTCTTTTATCCTTTTTGCAGTGCCTACTGTACAGGTCCGCTTGCACAGAAAATGCCAGATATTGTAAGATTAAGCTTAAATGTAGACCCTAAGTACCTGAGCAAGACCATAAGCATAACACTTTCATGAGGAGTGAAGTAGTAAACATGAAGAGACAAAAATGGATTGAAGTGGTAGGGTAAAATGTTGGTGATAAAAGGAGAGGTGAGACTTGGTAAATTTACTAAAAATCATTTAATTGTTCACTTAAAATGGAGTAATGGCATGGAATGTAAATTATACTTCAATAAATTTGTCAAGAAAGAAAAAAAAAGGAGAGGTGAGAAAAGATTTTTTAAATGTACAAAAAATGACAAGTCTCTCCACAGTCAAAGAATAAGAGTACAGCTGATGGGCTCGAAGGCATGGTTGACTCACAGTCACAGTTTACTACATGGTAACATCGCATTTTAATTCCTTATCCCTCCTTCTACGAAATCCTCAATGAAGGACTTGCTCCTTCTCTGGAGCGCTCACCTATAGGCATCTCAACTGACGCTAATTCCAAGCCTCTACCTATATAAAATGCAGTGGATACCAGGGCTCTAGAGAACATAGTCAGGATTTTAAAGACAGGGGGTTCAAAAGAAATGCTGTGCAAAAAAGGAAAATGAAAACAAAATTTTAAAATCTACTAATTTGAGTTTACAAAAAGGTGAGACTTTTGGAAGTAATATTAAAGCCACCATACCTGAAGGTTTTCCTCCCTCTCAGGCATTGATCCAAAGTGCTGAAGAATTTGGCTTCGAAATCTGTCTCTTAAGTTCTGAAACCAGCTGCAGGCTTGAGAGTATACCAAATCATGAAGTTCTCTGAGATTCTTAATCTCATCTTCATTCTCAACCTAGAAATACAATAGTTAGTAAGACTTCTATGAATAATTCCCCTGTCCATATCACCAACCCTACAGAAATGAAAAGCATCAGAAAAATAGGGGAATACCTATTTCAGTGATGAATTATCAGAGACTATGATGTAATTCTTATGCTATAATACATATTTCTGTCTTACATAGTGCTACTTGGCCAGACGAAAGAAAGACAGCAGGGCCTGACCTCCACCACCTTGCTGACTTAGCAGTGCAATATTGCAGAACCAACTAACAGCCCCTGAGTGGGAGGAATAAGATTCAGAGTAAGTTCTGGTTCACAGGTCTACACAAATTTGGAACTGCTTTTGTCTTTATAGATCAATGGCTTTTGAAAGCAGTGGAACAAAAGGGGGTGGAAGAAGACAGTTGCTACAGTACAAGAAAAGATATTGGGTCAGGGTGCAGACAACATGACAGAAAGTAGCAACAGGAGTCCAGGCATAATTACATCTTTTACTGGGGGACTGGCTCAAAACACAAAAACAAACAAAAAGCCACAACCAATGACTTAGTGCATAAATTCAGTATATCAAAGGATAAGGAATCAGTTATACAATGATGAACTTCTGTTGTACCCTTTAGACTACTGGATCACCAAACTGCAAATGTAAAATTAAACGCATCCATTTTACAGCCCGAGATCCAGAGGAACAGTCTCGTAGAACACAGGTGGGAAGACCCAAAGTTAACATACCCATCTTATGTAGATTTCTTTAACACACACCACACACATTTATATCCCACTCGCTATGTGTCAGGTAGTGTTCTGTCTCATACACATTAACTCATCTGAACAAATATCAGGCCTGAGTCAGCCTTTCATACTTCAAGGATGACTAATACAAAAACAACAAAGGGACTCTGAAAACATTCTGAAATATAAAAAAGGTAAGACTGCAGTGCACACGAGACAATGAAATATCCTTTTTACGTTTGAAAGATTTGAAATGAAAATTAAAACTAAGTTTCAAAAGCATCTGCTTTTTGCACAACAATGTGAATGTATTTAACACCACTGAACTGAACTGTACACTTAAAAATGGTTTAAATGGTAAATTTCATGTTATATACATTTTACTATTATAAAAATAATTTTTTTAAAAAGGTAGATGAGTCATACAACTGAAGAATTCTGGTATTCAAATGACTATACAAGATTCAGTCCCTGCAAACATACATTGAACTTGATATGGGCAAGAAATAAATTTGTGACTTGTTAAATCATTTAAAAAGAAAAAAGAGCATCTGCTTTGCACTCTCACAAAATTCAAGGAAGCAAACCATGGGCTCTAGTAAACAAGGAATGATAAGAATTGAAAGAGTCTGGGATGGAAAAAGAAGCCGGCCAAAAAAGCAAGCAGAAATTTTAAAAGTAAGCTTTTAAAGTTAAAGAACTTTACAATAATATAATAGAACTTAATATTTTGTTAGAAGTCAAAGAAAACAGAATTATTACAATAAGGAGAGAAGACTTTGATATAAAAAACAAATCTGAGAAGCTTTTCCAGAATGGATAAGAAGTACATTATACAGATGAAGACACTAAGATGAGGAAAACACTAGCCATTCCTAAGACCACAAAGACATATAGGACCCCATTTTCTAAACATCAAATCCATAATACTTTCAATATGCTATTCTATTGTCTATATTTAAATCTGCATATATACTTTCATGTATAAATATGTTTAGTCACATACTCAAGGGATTTTGTCATCAAACCCAATACCTGAAGGTATAATTTACATAAAGCTAAAATAGGGTTATTAGTTTTACAAAGAACATTGCCTTTAGCAAATGATTAGCAAATGATTCTATTAACCAAGCATGCCTAAGGCACACAGTGTATCAATCAGCTCAAAATTTCGACTCACACAATACTTTTGGCCTACTTCACAAAGCAAAGTACCCCACAGTGTTTTTAATAATAAGGCAAGACAGGCAATATCATTCTAATCAAGTTTATCAGCAGAGGCAACAGGGTATAATGATAAAGCACAAGACCTAGAGTTGGAGAGTTACCTTTAAATCATTTTTGTTACACTACCTATAGGATCTTAGGCAAATTAATTAACACCTCTGAATTGTAGTTTTCTGATCTGCTATTTCATAGAGTTCTGAAAATTCAAGGAGTTAATGTTTATGAAAATATCTAATGCCAACATTCAACAAATGTTGGCTGAAATGAAGGGCCTAAAACAGATCAATGAAAAAATGATGGTGTAAGATGTATGTTTTTATAATGCCTTTCTACAAAACCTTCCATTTGGTACTTATAACATCACAAGTCATTTTTTCTGGTTCGTAAACTCATTGCAATCGGTAAATAAGGTACTGCAAAAGGGCCACATTAACCTTATCTAAGAAAGATATGACAATCACTCTACTCAGGTAAGATAACACCAATATGTACACTAACAGTGCTTTCTTTGTGATGCCCTACAATTTTAATACAGCATCCAACTCTATTTTATCATTAAGGTTATCTTAGGCACAGGAATAATCTTAATATATAGAACAATTCTTTCAGGATTTTTTACGTCTACCTTTAGATCAAATTTTAATGTACTGATTACATTCACTTTGACTACTAATAAATTCAATAAAACAGGGCAGTGATTAGCAACTTTTCAAAATTTAGATGGGTTGAAAGTTCAGTTTAGTCAACCACAATTGCTAAGTACCTGCTGTGCATATACACAGATACACGTGTATACACATGCACATATATATACATCCTAGGCACTGTGCTGGCTGTTTAGTCTGTAGAAATGAGGAGGATCTAGTTTCTAGTCTCCCAAGTTCTCTTAGAATGCACAATAATTTAAGGGTAAAATAAAAAGGTAACTTGGAGCTAATTCTCATAAGTAGCAGTGATAAGGGTGTCTGATAGGAAGAACTGGCTCATGTGCCTAGGAGATATCAGCCTGTATGCTTCATCAGCCTGCATATACCAACCGCCAGAGCACAGTATACCAAAGTATGCTGGAAAAGAAGTTTTTAATACCTTAACATCCTCCAGATATTCAATGTCCGCAGTGCAATATCCATCTTTCATTCCTCTTTTTAAAACCCTAAACCGCTTTCCTCCAACTGTATCAACCACAGACCTTCCATCAGGTAAGAAATGTACATTTCTAATTTGTAACATACAACCATAATCTGCAAAACTAAAAGAAAACTCTGATTAGTAATAAAGTTCAAGCACAAGCATGCAAGTTCTCACACATATTGAAAGAAAGTTCCAATATAAATACAAATATTTAAGTTCACAAAAACCATACCTATTTTGTGTATCACTGACACACATCCCAAACTGTTTGGTTCCAGTTTGTATACTTCTTCGAATCATCAATCTATATCTTGGCTCAAATACATGAAGAGGGCAAGGCACAGTGGGGTAGGCCATAGTGCAAACAAATATTGGAACACTCTTGGTCAAGCTGAAGGAGAAAAAGTTTTATTATTATAGATCAGAACATACAACAAAAATGAGTGACGTTTATAATAGTAATAAATGAATGTAAAAGAAATTAGTTCCAAATAAGGCAATTATTATTTCTGGCAAGAACAAGAACCAGCATCCCCTTCATTAAACTCACACTGATGCCATGTTAATACTAAACGTCTGTTTGTGATCCTCTTATTTATAAGTTTGAATTTTGAGACACCAGGTTATCATATACGCCCAAGTATCTTTATGAATCAAAAGAGATTATAACATTTTATATTAAAAATATTTTAAATATTTGTAACATGACAGTTAATATCTTTCATCCATAAAATACTTATAGTTACTCTTAGATAACAAGAAAAAAATGAGCTTTCAAAGAAAACAAATGAGCTTCCACAACAGATGAAAAGCAAGTAATTAAAAATTCTTGGGCATTAAAATATTTTCAAACTCACAATCAAAAAACAAACTCTGATAACATTTTTTTTTCAGATAATTAAAATAACATATACCATTTTTCATTGCCAGATTGGGAGAAAGTAAGAGAAGGATAAAGGCAATGTCCAGTTGTGTCAAGGTTACAGGAATAACTGGCAGCATGGGGGCAGTTTAAAATAGCACGACCATGCTAAAGAAGAATTTGGCTATATACATAAGAAGCCTTACGTTTTTAACTGGAAATGTTCATGTCTTTGGAACCAAGACACTCACTTTTAGAAATAATTCTACAAGTACTGTACAAATGTTCACTGTAGCACTGTGAATAGTAGCCAAAACTGAGAAGCACAGAGGAGCCTAGTCAGCTATGAACATCCATAAAATGGAATGCTTGCTTCCATTAAAAGATGATGTGTACAATATTCAGAAAAAATGTTTATACTAATGAGAAGAGGAAGCTATAGAATAATATGAATAATATGATCCAATCTTTGTTTAAAATATATTTATATATACTGTATTAAAGCCTGGAAGGATATATGCCAAAATGCCAATAGTGATTCCCTTTGGGTTGCAGATTACAGTTTTTTTTAGTGTTCATTTATATTTTTTAATTTTTCTTCAAAATGACTATAAATTACTTATGTAACTGTAATATTTAATAAAAACACGATTATAATACGTGTTAAAAAATATAAATAAATAAATAAAATAGCCGATTAGTAAGCAGCAAGACTCCAGGAAGCTTCTCTCCAACATGCTCAGCTCTCGCCATGTCTCTGCCTCATCTGTCATTTGCACATACTAATCTTAGTGGACAGTCTGCTTGTATCACTATGTTTAAGATTTCAAAAACATAGCTGCTAGCTTTCTTAAATCTAGCTTTTTTGGTATTGATGAAAAATATTCACAATCCTCACATCAGAATATTTTATAGCATAAATCACACAATAAAATATCAATTCCATAGGAAGACAAGTCCATATTTATTTCTGTACAGAAAAGACTGGAAGTCTTTCTTCTATTGAAGGCCACTGGCCCACTGAAGACATACCACAGGCACATATTGAAAAAGGACAATCTATAAGCACAATTTATTTTAGAAAGTAAGACATATAAAATATTCCATTTATATTTCAAAAAATAATGGAAACAAAAAGTTGGACAGCATAGACAGCATATAAACGTTCCAATTTTGTTCTTCAGTGTATTCACTTAAAAGAAAAGGAAAGAAACAGTTAAGAAATTAAATACCTGTGAAAGAAATTTAAAGAGACCCAAGTGACAGGTCAAAGACGGAAAGACATGAAGGAAACAAAGGGAGTAAAGGGAAAGACAGATGTCCAGGGCCAGCCCCAACCTACCCAGCTCCAATTAGCCTCTATGTTCTCTTAATAGTGGTACGTACTACTAAATCCCAAAGTTACCTCTGGGCTTTTCACCTGCCTGTCACTAACTCAACTCTGCTCCCAGTCAGTATCTTTATTAACTGAGGATTTGGCCCCTGAGACACCCCTTCCAACTCCAGTCTTAGGTCTAAAGGTTTGGAAAGCCCCCTTCCATACCTATCCTTGACTAACACTCCCCACTGATCTAGGTCCTTTATCCTCACCCTTCCTCCTGCCCTGCCATGACACAAGAGCTGCGTCAACATCAATGGCACTGTTACCATTCCCACCTCTCTGTTCCCAATTCCACTGCTAGATGTCACTGCAGGAAATTCCTCCCCTTCCTAAAATACGGCTTCAGCCCAAAGGGCTAAGTCAATAATTCCCTATAGAACATTTGGATGCTATCAAATGAACTTTTATAATATTCTGTGTGTTGAGGACAGGGGAAGCTGACCGATACTTGCTTAAAAATGCCTTTAAATAGACTGAGTTGAACTAAAGACAGGATCCAGCTTGCTTTGAGAAGGTTTCTCCTTACTATTTCAAAGGGTATTAGTTCATAATTTAATTTTTATGAGAAGAAACTTACTGTGAGAGTTCAGCAGTTTCTTCATCATATATTTTTTTTCTCTCAGACAGTTCATCAGGCAGATACTTCACTATTAATTCTTCCAACAGCTGTGTGACACAGTACCTCCTATCTGCTAGATACTAAAAGACAATATTATTTTACATTCCAGTAGTTGTTTTCCTACAGTATAAAACAGGCAAAACAGTTTAACTGATATATTAAAGCCTTTATTATATACTTATACAGTCGATTCTGAATTAATTTAATTAGTGAGGGGGAACATTACAATGGATGATGCTAAACAAGGTAAGCCTGCCTGAGGCTTTGCTCAAGAGCATTAAAGATGCATGGCTGCAACTTGAACCAAGCCCTGCAGAACAGTTTCCTGCTATGATCACACACCCTCTATGAGCCACAATCAGCCCAGCCCCTGCCAGCTCCCACAACAAAGGCCAATTTCCATCTGACAGCTCATGGATACTAAAACTATCATTTTAACTGAGAAACAAAAAGGAGAGAAAGGAATAAAGAAAATAATGCATTTACCTTATTTAAGAAAAGCAAAACTATTCCCTTTTTTGTTCTCAATTTCAGAGGCAAAGTGTGTAGGTAATTTTTCTTTCAGATTTTCCTTCCACTGTCACTAGCTATCACTCAGACCCTTAGCAAGATATTGCTTTTCCTATATAATCCATCCACTCAACTCTATATAATAGTACATTTGCACTAATTCTAAAAGTACTCTGAAAAAGTACTATACTCATACATTTTTCTGTCATTCTCTATTCCAACTGATCTCACTCCTGCCTATGAAAAACCTATCTATCCTTCAAGGTCTAACTCCAATTTTACCTTTTTCATAAAGTCTACCTTAATTATTTTTCTATCTCCCTAGAACCCCATATTTTACTGCCTTTACCACCACATGAAAGGCACTGTACTATAGTATGTGGATCCGGATACCTTCTATCTCTGTAATTAAACTAAAAATTGCTTAGGGCCAGGGAACAGGTCAGAGTGTATGCACAGAACTTTGTATTAAAAAAATACCTGATACATATTTATTTAATAAAAGTAATGAGAAAAAACTCTTGGGAGACAATAAGACAAAGAGAAGCCATCCTTTAATCTACAGAGCCAGCAAAAACAAGGGTTTTGTCATTATCCAATGAAGAATAAATCAGGAAATGTGAGAGATTGGGAAATTGCTTCCAGTAATGGTTTCCAAACTTCAGCATGAATCAGGGCTTGTTAAAATACAGATTGCTGAGCCCCACTCCAGACTTTCTGATCTGGTGAATCTGGAGTGGGGTCTGAGAATTTATAACAAGTTCTCAGGTGATACAGATGCTGCAAGTCAGGGGAACAGTCTCTGAGAACCACTGGGCTATACTGACTTGAGTAGATAGTATGTACACAGATAACTTAAGAGTTTATCATAAAATTAATCAAATAATAGACATTATAAAAGCAATCCTAATATCATTTTCTACTAATAAAGATGTTTGAAAATTTAATACCCAAGTAATTAAACTTGGGGAAACACGGCCTCTCTTACATCACTGATAGGAATCTAAATCTGTGTAACATTTCCGAGGGGCTAGGCAATCTAGCAAGTGGTTGTAAGAGCTTTGTAAACTATATGGCCTTTGATCCCGTAATTCACCTCCCAGGAAATTAACCTAAGGAAATGGTCAAAAATGCATATAATCATTAATTTTAAATGATGTTGACAAAAGCATGGTATATAAAAAGAGAGCAAAACAACTTATATATCCAACAACATGGAAATGCTAAATCACTGGACTATTATGCTATAAAATCATGTTTTTAAAACATATTTAAATGGAAAAAATGAGCAAAATAAAATGACAAGTAGGAAAAAGGTAAAACTGTAGAGCATACCAATATTATTTTCTAAATTATATATTTAGATTTTACAAATTATATGACACAGTATGTCTTCAAAGTTATACACAAGAGAAACATAAACAGAATGTTAGTTATATATTCAAATAATATGCTAAAATATATTTTGTCAAACTTCAGACATTTTTTAAATTGAAATATCTCCATATTATAGCAATAAATCCAAGTTATCCTGAAAAAAAGCATATTATACTAGAGAGGACCTAAAAAGCCTGGATAAATAGCATGTTTAAAGTACTTCACCTGAAAACATTAGGCATATTAGCTGAAAATGTAACTTAATAAACTCTTTAAGAATAAGTTTATGTTTCCTGACTTTGCTAACATTTTATATATAGTTTTGTTTTACCTATCAGCTTGTTATGTATGTAAGAGACATATCGAATGTAATAATATACATATGCTACATCGAGTTGTGCTTTCTATATAGGACATAACTCTGTATATTCAAAATGGTTGTATTTTTTGTTCATAATTTGAAGACACTGTTTTCTTCTTTCTTTAAATAATCCGGTCAATCACCAGAAAAAGCATCACCATCCCTGATCAATGCTACCCTGCAACTGCCTCTCAGAATCATTAGCTTTGGCCTCACTCTTGGTGTTCTTCAGTCACTCAAGCATGACTGAGAGAGTGCTATCTTCCTATCAGTTCCAGAAGCTACTGAGAGCTAGCTAGTGTTCCTATCACACGTTATTAACGCTGATCATCGACTCTACAAAGAGGGGTGTGGGAAGCTGTGTCTCCCTGTCTTCTTTCCAATCTACCACTTCTAGAGCTGCACTGTCCAATGAGGCAGACACTAGTCACATGTACCTACTTAAATTTAAGTTAATTGAAATTTTACAGTACAATTCCTCAGTCACACTAGCCACATTCAAGGGACTAACAGCCAAGCATGGCTAGTGGTTACCAATATCGGGCAGCAAAGATATAAGTATTTCCACCAATGCAGAAAATTGTGTTGGACAGAGTTGTTCTAGATGTTAAGGGAGTTGGAACAGGCCTCAAATCTGGCCTACCACTGAGGGTGAGAAACAGGGCAGTGGGGTTTCCCCAATGCTGTCAACACTAAAATTGAACCTAGACCTGACCAGGTAACCGAACATATCTTTTGTTAAAAAAAAAATTAAGTTCAAGGGGCTTGCTCTCCAGGATCTATCTTCTTTCCCTTACCCTCTCCAATCTCACTTTTCTCCAACATTAGCATATGGATAATAAAACATTATCCTTTTTAGTCACTCAGCATATATAATATAATTCATTCTGAACATGATAATCACTATTTCCATGGCTGAACAGAAATCAAACCATGTTGCCAAACTTAAGACTAATAAATAGACATATATGCAAATATTTACCTCTTTTAAGCTTTCTTTACAAAGAGGACAATATGGTGCATGATCTAAACAACGTTCAAGACAATTCTTACAGAATGAATGTCCACAAGGGGTTGTTACTGGCTCAAAAAACAACCTGAAATCAACCAAAATACACGTTAGTTATATTAATAATAGAACTTTAACATTAATCTCTATTTAAAGAAGGAAGGAAGGCCCAGTGGGCAGGACAGGAGGGAAAGGGCAGTGATAAGTGTAATGATACTCTCCTGCACCTTTTAATTTAAAAGTTCTCCATCAACAGAGGTACCCTGCCAAGGGTCTAGAGCTGTACTAACTAATACAATAGCCACTGGGCACCCGTGAAGCACTTGAAATGTAGCTAGTCCAAACTGAACACATGCAGTAAATGTAAAATATACAAGATTTCAAAGACCTAGTGCAGAATAAATAATGTAAAATATATCATTAACAATTATTAATTAGCTTTCGTATAGCCTTTATATTCCCATTATTAACGTAAAAATGGTTCTCTTAATAGGTTTCTAAATGTTACTATACAAAATTCATAAAAAATAATCTAATAAATAGTACAGTTGAATCTCAAAGAAATATATTAGGTCTAATACTAGATGTAATACTCAAGCAATGCAGAAAAACTGATTTTACTTCATTTATAATTATTTCCTGAAATATGATACTTCCGAATTTCCTAGAAATAGTGTTAAATTTAGAGGTACTTTAGAAATTGTCTGGTCTAATCCCTTCACCTCACAGATGAAAAAAACCAAGGCTGTGAATTAAGAGACTTGCTCAGGAATGTAGTTGCTACCAGCCAAGTATGACCAGCATCAGGTCTCCCAACTCTTCACGAATCCTTTGACTCTACCACAATTCATGTAAATGAGAAATGTTCTTTCAAAACATCCAGTCTTTTAGAATTATAAATATGTTTCAATAATAAAATCTACAACTTTCGTAGTACTTTACAATTTACATATAGCACAACTGGTTTCCTGGAACCAATCCCCATGGATACTGGGTGACAACTGTATTTATATAGCCCTAGACATCAAATAGCCCTAGTATTTATGACGTTGTGTAGTCTCCTCCCTTTGAGTATGGACAGGACTTGCGACCTACTTCTAATGTAAAGGTGATATGAGATGTGACTTTTGTCTTGTCAGCAGACTGTTTCTCTTGCTGGCTTAGATAGAGCAAGCTGCCATATAGAAGCAGCCCACCTGGCAAGGTACTGGTAGTCGTCTCCATCCAATAGCTAACAGGCATCAGGCTGACTTATGATGAAGTTTAAAAGCAGTTATGCTATTATAGTTGTTCCTACCCTGAGAAAACTAAAATACATATAAAGATCTACATATTATAAGAAACTAAAAGTTTTCTGACATTCGGGTAACGTAAAATTATAAGCCATGTGATTCTCACAACACTGTGATACAGGCTATGCAACTACTATTCTAAATAAGAAAAACCAAGGTTCACAGATTCAGCTACTTGCCTAAGGTATGAAAGGTGAACCCAAGACTAAAAGTCACGTCTTCTGATTTTCAGTCTAGCATCCTGTGCTTTACATTGCCTGTTACAACCTTTATCTACACTGCATTTTATTTACATTAATATAAAATATTCATCTTGTATAAAATTTTATATACTTACCTCATGCAGAGAGAACACTCAAAATCTGAGACATCTATTAATTCTTCTGGAATATCGCCATAAGCTAATGAAAACACACAGACTTCACTGGGAGTTTCTATTAAAACAAACAGGATTTTCTTCTTTAGGAAAATGCTTAAAGGCCTTTCCAAATAAACAAATTTATTTTATGTTAACAGTAGGTGAAATTTTTACCTCCTTGTTTTTTAAGCTTATTTCTTCCATCTTCATTTACAATTACATCCTGTTCTAAAAGAGACAACTTTCTTTTCAGCAGAACACCTTTTTCTTGAATGGACAGTAAAGGTTCTGAGGACACCCTTTTTAAACAATCCTCTCTGGCAGGCATTTCTGTTGAATTTATAGACTGTGCTGACTGAGCACGGTTTAAGCTTCCTTTGACAGGCTCTGAACTGATCTCTGGTATTTCTTCACTCTACAAAAATACAATAAACAAAGGTAACTGTATTTCTTTACTGTCCTTTACTCCTTTTACCAAGAATCAAAGTGAAATGAAATTTTAGTGCCTTATAATGCTCATTTTAATGTTCACTTAACAGCACAAACTTTTAATTCCAAAATCATGACAAATAAATTATTTTTGCTAGTACAGTAGGCCCTCCACATCTACGGGTTCTGCATCCATGAATTCAACCAACCAGGTATAGAAGATATACACATATAAAAAGTCTGAACATGTACAGATGTTTCTCTTGTCATTATCCCCTAAATAATACAGTATAACAATTATTTATATAGCATTTACATTGTATTAGGTATTACAAGTAATACAGAGATGATTTAAAGTATACAGAAGAATGTGCATAGGTTATATGCAAATACTATGCCATTTTGTATCAGGGACTTGAGCATCTATAGATTTTAATATTGGCAGGAGGTTCTGGAACCAATTCCTATGGATACTGAGGGACAACTATACTTACATAGATAGCCCTAGACATCAAAGTGACTTATGATGAAGTTTAAAAGCAGTTATGCTATTATCGTTGTTGCTACCCTGAGAAAACTCAAATAAATATAAGCAGCTATATGTCCTAGGAAACTGAAAGTTTTCTGACATTCAGGTAACCTAGAATTGTGATTAATAAGCAAATATTTCACATAAAAGGTTTTAGTGTAAAAGGCTACAAAGTCCTATTCAGATAACTAAACGGGTTAAAAAATATTTAAATAGGTTCTAGTACTTACAACTAGGAAAGTGAAGAGCTATTTTTTCTTTTTTAAGACACTGGGTCTTGCTCTGTCACCTAGGCTAGAATACAGTGGCGTGATCAAAGCTCACTGCAGCCTCTAACCTGAACTCAAGCAATCCTCTTGCCTCAGCCTCCTGAGTAGCTGGGACTATAGGCACAGGCTGCCACACCCAGCTAATTTTTTTTTTTTTTTAATTTTTTGTAGAGATGGGGTCTTGCTAGGTTCCCCAGGCTAATCTAAAACTCCTGGGCTCAAGCCATCCTCCCACGTAGGCCTCCCAAAGTGCTAGGATTACAGGCATGAGCCACCACGCCTGGCTGAAAGTGAAGATCTTTACTTGTAAAGAAATAGACATGCTAAACCCATGATAACCTCTTTGTATTCCTTACCTGCTTTGGGTTAAGATCAATGGGAGAGTGAGACTCTTCCATTACTGAAGGAAAACCAAAAGGTTTGTTTTTAACAAACGGTAACGAACTCCAGGAGGATTCCTTCAGGCCTTCTTTTAAGTTTTCAGGTGATAATAAATCACATAAAATCTGTAACAGAAATATCAAAAGTAACGGAAAATATAACATATTAATTAAGGATAAATTAGTATAAATTTACCTAGTGTTTAAGAATTTTTAGAAAGTTTGTAGCAGACATTATTTTGAACAATCAGGAGAGGAACACGTTGAGCAATACAGTAAATACAGTAAGTTAAAAAGTCTTGCAAAACCAAGGTGTGCCTCATGAGGTCAAATTACCCACCCCCCAAAAAAATCGAAAACTTTAAAAGGAAGGCATGGGAGCAGTTAGACTCAGGGTAAAGACTAACCTTTTAATATAAGGATTATAAAATATTTTAAAAGAAGTATAAAAAATTTACCTCTGAACATTAATGAGCCCTATCCTGTCAAAACAGTTCATAGTTCACCCCAATGTATATTTTAAGGTTAGACTTAAGTGTGTTTATGTGAACTATAGAACTTGGACCTCTAACTACAGAAATCGAAAACTCCCTGTGTTTACACTGAATTTAGCCTCTTACTGAACACCTAACCTGTGAG
Source organism: Lepilemur ruficaudatus (assembly GCA_963574885.1). NCBI lineage: Eukaryota > Metazoa > Chordata > Mammalia > Primates > Lepilemuridae > Lepilemur > Lepilemur ruficaudatus. The sequence goes on along the minus strand of CAUYRT010086810.1, from coordinate 69,474 downwards.
GGCGGTCACCAATGCCCAGCACTTGGCTGGGAGCCGCAAATGGCAGCATCCCTATAATAGCTGGGAGTTAAACTGGGAGACAGCTGGAAGTTAAAATTTCTGAAGACTTATATTGGGAATACACCTAAAACTCTGAAAGAAACAGGGCAGGTTAAGATAGGGGAAGAAGAATTTTCTGGCCAGAAGAGAATTCTGCTCCTAGGTATTTGCCAAAAGGATGTAAAAACATGCCCACAAAATGACTTGTATAAGAATGTTCATTAAAAAAAAGAATGTTCATAGCAGCTTTATTCATAACAGTAAAAAAAAAAAAAACAACTGGAAACAATCCAAATGAAAATCACTACTAACTGAATACTACAAATTGCTGTATGTTCACGTAACAGAATACTTAGTCAATAATAAAAAAAGAAAAAAATTACCAGATGTATTGCAAAAATATTACATTGAACAAAAAAAACTGGACACAAAAGAGTACACACCGAGTCCATTCATACGAAGTTCTAGAACAAGCATGACTACTCTATGGTGATGGAAATCTGAACAGTAATTGTCTCTAGGAGCAGGGGATGGAGGATTTACTGAACAGGAGATGAATGAACTTTCCAGGGTGATGGAAGTATACTCTATTTTAGTTGGCATGCCATCATATGGGTATATTCTTTTTTCAAAACTTACCAAACTGTAAAATCCATGCATTTTATGTAAATTATACTACAATTTACAAAGAGGATACTGGGTAAAAATAAAATATTTTAAAGCATCATTTGTTTTGCACTTATCTGACCAAACAATTACAGAAATATAAGAATGTACAGCAGTATGAAAAATACAAAAACATATGCACTTAAAAAGTTTGCAGTCTCACCAGGGAGATAACACTAACAAAGAATAATCAGAAAACAGACAACAGCAATTTTTTGTTAATCAGTGGGCTAGAACGTATATGTAAATAAACCTCATAAAGGATATAACAATGTTAGCTGGATTGTTAAGGGAGTTGAGATTTACGAAAAATTTCACTGTTCTCTTACTTCCAGGTACACAAACATCTCCTGAGATGCTTAAAAAACTATTGCCTCAATTTTCAGAGATTGTGATTCCAAAGGCCTATGGTCGGTGGGGCCCAGGAATCTTCTATGTTTAACATGTACCCCATATGAAACACTATAGCAGTGATAAATAACGTGGCATGTTTTGAAGATGCAGAAAGCACCATGACTGGGACTCTAAATTTGTACTAGGGTAGATTTTTTCAAAGAACTTTTCAAAGACCCTATTCTTTCCAGATACTCTGTGAATAAGTTTGACAAGAACTGAATGCTATTGTTTTTTCATACTGACATATCAAATACTCGGAAAAGTTCTGTAGAAACCTGTGTAACTTGTTTTAACCCAATGTTTCCCAAAGTCATTTGATCAAAGAACTCCCTTCTTTCTTTTTTTTTGTAATTAACACCTAACACACCATAGATATAACAAACTTCGGAAAGTGATACATGGAATATCAAGAAAAATAAGGCAAAACAAGTTGGCTGGGGCTACACTATTGGAAATCATCGGAAGTAAGCAAAATTTAGACCTGAAGTGAAAGAAAAAGGCAGGTCAGTACTATCTCAGAGCAAGAACACCATGACTGCAATGGTAAATAAGGACCATCAGTCTCGCTTGGATTGAACAAACTATTAAGGAACTAAATTAACTGAGCAAAAATTCTGCATTGAAATATCTGTGAATGAAATGTTTTGATTTCACTAAGAACTCAATACACTAAAGATATGAACCTGAAAACCACTTGTCAAATTGCTCCTAAGTTAGATTTATTCATTTTTTATGCTGTTATTCCAACTTTCTACTTAGCATTTTTTTAAAAAAACACATGTCCTTGCCCTGCCTATAACCAAATAGTTGGTAAACTGATTACCTTTTCTACTTGTAGCTTTGCAGGTGCAAAATCTTCATCAAGGGCTAAGCACTGAAGAAAGAGTTGTAAGGCATCACCTAAAAATCCAGCATCATGGAGTACTTTTCCTTTCCTGTAGTAGACCTTCAATAAAAAAAAAGCACATATACAAAACCTTTATGGATAAAATTGGTGCTTTTTTGTAAAAAAAATCATTATCAAGTAAAGAAAAAAAAATAGTCTTCTCAGAAATGCTAACTTTGAAACTCTGAATGACTCTGAGGAGGCCAAGGCATTTTAAAGGCTTATCTATACACTGTCCTGGAGAAGCACTACATGGGAAACTGAGGCCCAGACAATGACTTGTCCAAAGCGCCACAGCAAGTCAGAGCATGGCAAGACCAGAAATACCATGTTCCCTCACTTTTAAGAAATTATTAATTTAAAGATTATTGATGTAACAATAGCTGTTTAAGGAAAAAAGGAAATAATATGTAAAATCATACTGACTTTAAGATGCATCAATATAAAGAAACACCAAAATGTGAAAAAAAAACCATTTATCTTAGATTTAGGGCAATATAGTAAATGTCTTCCAAGTTATTAAGAATGTATATTTGACTATGCTATTTCTTAAGAAAGTACTTGTAGATATGATACTTTTCGTAAATCCTTATTCTGCCTTTTATTTTTCTCCTTCATGATATGAGTTCAGCAAGCTCTATGATGTAATTGGAACCCTACTAATCATCACTGATAAACCAAAAATTCAATCTGTGGGTCAATCCACCAATCAAGTGTCAAGAACTTGGTATTAAATAACATCAGAAGAGCCTAAAGAATGTTCTAGTCAAATAGCTTTTTAGCTACCATTTCAATGGCTGAAGAAATCCACATTTCTGATTACATCACTTCAGTGATAAGTTTAGAGAGTTTTTTCCTTTTTAAGTTTTAAAGTTATTCATACCGACCACTGGCACCTTATTCTTAATATATATTTGCTTTGTACTAACCAGTCATGCCATCACAGAATTTTATATCATTTCCCTAATTAACTTATAATTTTTAAAGCATCCTTACTACACTGTCCTCAAAGGCACAGTTTTGAATAGAGGGAAAAAAGTCACATAAAAGAGTAATTTCTATCTTAACACATACAAGAGACAGACCGGTTTGCCTTGGCAATTTGATAAAAAGGAAAATTAGTCAACTGATTATAAGTTATACACGTTCTTCAAGTCTTTTTTTTTTCCTTTTTTTTTTTTAGAGACAAGGTTTTTGCTCTGTCACCCAGGCTGGGGCTGGAGTACAATAGTGGCACAATCATAACTCACTGCAACCTCAAACTCCTGGGCCCAAGAGATCCTCTTGCCTCAGCCTCCTGAGCAGTTGGGACTACAGGCACTTTGACACCACACCCAGCTAATTTTTCCTTTTTTTTGTAGAGACAGGGTCTCGCTATGTTGCTCAGGCTAGTCTCAAACTCCTGGCTTCACCTCAAGTCTTTTTTAAAACCATATGGGTAAGACAATCTCCTGTGCCCCCATCTTTTGTGTTAAATCACTGCCTAATCACCTAGTTGCCATTATAATGCTTCAAACAATCTTCCAACCTCAAGGACCTATTTTGTTTCTATTAATAAACCTCCTTCAGTGAAGTCCGGTTTGAATCCACCTTCACAATAGATGGCAAGTTATATTTCTCTGTAGAAATTTTATACAATAATGATTTTTCTGTGCCATGAGTTGTTTGTTCCTTATTTACCAAACAAAGGTTTCTTATAATTTAAAAAACTGTTAGATAATTTTCATCCACCCAAAATATTGAACCTAGATTTCTAGGACACTATGTCCTTTATTTGGAGTCAACCATCCACTTTGTTAAAACTTGTAACCATAATTGAATGGAATTTCCCTACAGTTGAAATTTTTAAATTTATGCAAACATAAAACAGTAATTTTACCTCAGGCCAATCTGGAAGTTGAAAGAGAACTGCATTTAAATCTTCTATGGCTGCTTTAAACTCTTGGAGACCAGCATACGATTCCGCTCTGTAAATTTTCAGAATCAAGTCACTGGGCTCTGAAATAAATATTTTATAAGGATATGATTATTTTTAAAAGATTATTATATAATCCACAAAATATTATCACATTAGATTAAGAAATGACTTAGTGAGCCCAAAGTCTATAACCACCAAACTAAAGTTTATGAAGCAGGAACAGTATGGGTATTGAATCTCATCTAGAAGTTACATCAACTCATTATAAATAGATAATTTTAGTGGAGGAAATTATTGTTTTTAAGAATACTGGAAATATTTTTATAATATGAATAATCATCCCTAATAAAATTAGTATTTTTTTAAAAGGCAGTCTACAGAGATTTTAAAGACCTGTGTCTTAAATGTATAGAAGATTTGCCTTTTTATAGTAAATCTTATTTTTTATGCCCTAATCTCTAAATCTTCATTTATAAAAATGGCCATATGTGCAACTATTGCACATGGAATTTCCATAGTGACAAAAGACTGACCAATGATCAATCTTACAAGGGTATACAGTGGTCCTGATTCTGGAGGAAATGTGTTGATAAGAGTCGGATTTTAAGAGTTCAAAATTTTAATTACTGCCACTAGCAAGAATGGTATTGGCCCAACTGAAAATATATTTAACTTCAAATATATAACTTCTGATAAAAAACGCTTTGTAGTTCCACTATCCTCTACATCTGTACTTGAGAAACCAAATTATTAACCTATGGCATTCAGAATTTCAGACACATAGCTGGTTCACTTATATTAACGTAATCAATTACTAAAGGTACACAGGTTCTAAAACTAAAGTCTAAGCAAAAAATTAATTTTCAGTATATCTACAGATGATGTTAACTTCACTCTTCTTTTGAAGTATTCACCTTTGAAGCCTTCAAAAACAAAATAATCTCACTCATTGTGAGAAGGGCATATAGACCTCAATGCCTCTAAATAAAATCTAATAAAATTCATCAATAGCTCCCTGGTTTACTCTAGTTTCTAAATGCTTGCTGTTTTACAGATAACTTTCACTTGAACAATTAAATTAGGTCTCTTTCAGTTGCTGATGTTTAATAACTGGAATTACATTGTTCCCACAATTTTATTTCAATGAAAATTTTTGAAGGATGAAATTAGTGTTTTATAAAAAATTTTTACTTCCTAAAAAAAGATACATCTAGAATATTTTGTCTTGTGTTTCTTAAAGCAACATAATTGAAAATCATTATCTCTGAACAAAAACACATAGAAATTAAAAGCTCAATATGATTAATCAATCAAGAATTAAGAGTTCTTAGCACAAAGCTAGATCCTCTAAGTGTTCAAACATGTTTTACATTATTCCTGCCTTTGAGGAGCTTACGACCTAGTTAGAAAATTTTATTGTGCAACAGCATCGTGTAATACTGATTTGACAAGTACAACTGGAGTCCAGAAAACAGAGCAGTGCATGCCAAAATAGTCTGAGAATGAATAGTAAAGACATCAGCACCAGAAACTCTGGGCTGTAAAGGACTGGGCCCAGAGAGTACAAGTTTTCCACCCACAGCTGGGATGCTTTCAATAGCATCCTTGAGACAGAGTCTGCTTTAACACCTCCAGCAAGGAGGAGTTCACTATCGCAACAAGCAGCCCATTCCATTCTTGGATCCTTGTGGGGCTTTTTTTTTTCCCTTTTTTAATTTCAATTTTTTTTTATACCCCAAGTTCTCACTGCTTTACAACTGATGCAATGCACATGCAAAAGTATCTATCTACCGTTTTATCCCTGCCTTCTCTGCTCAATCACCTTTATACAGCTTCTTTAGGGCAGCACAGAAAGGAAATGACCTAGAAGACCTGTCTTTTAAAAAATCCAGTCAATCTACAAAATTTCTCCACTCTGACCAAAGCAAGAAAAGACTGTGTCCCTTCTCCTCTCCACACAGAAAAGTCTCAGGCTACTGAGATCCCCCTCCAGGGAGTCCTAAAATGTTAATATATATTGAGGTAAGGAGAGAAGATGTATATCTTAAGAAGAGATGAAAAGAGAGCCAAATATTAAGACTCTTGATTCCGAATTCCTTGTAGGTAATGTTCTTACCGAGAATTTCAGTTAACGGAATAATTATTTTAAATGACTATTGGAAGAAAAGAAACAACTTCATCAGGCGAGTTCAAACTTTCAATACTTTTTAAAAAAGATTAGGGCCATTCCACTTACTTACTACAAATCCTTCTTAATTCTGAAAAAGAGCCAAATGCCCTAATTAAGGCTCTTTGAATAATCAAAGCATACAGAACACCTGCCCTCCATGCAAACTTTCAAGAAAGGCAACTGAAAAACAGCATCAGTCCTGGCTGTGTCATTAACTTAAGTTTGAAAGAGTCAACAAATATTTACCGTATGTTCTCTACCTGACCTCGAGGACAGTGGAGTGAACAAGTCACCTCACCCGCACACACCATCAGGAAGATCCTGCCTCTCACTCCACACACACTTTCTATTTGTTGAAAAGTGATGAAATACAAAGAGGACATGGTGGTTTGGGTTAACTGTAGTAAATATGATTTACTTAACTTTGTGGTCTTATTCTAAGTCACTTATAGTATCTCTGCTCTTATTTCCATGTCTACCAGAACCAGGGACCGATCTGCTAGTTTTGAATCATGATTTAACTCCCTGATCTTTATCTTTAATCCTGATTTTCACCTTAACCTCAGATTCATCAAATTTCCAACTGCCTGCTACACTTTGCCTCAACCTCAGCATGTTCTTCACCAAAAAAAAAAAAAAAGGGTTTTCGCTGTAATCTCTATCAGTGACACCACTGACTTCCCAAATTGGAGTCATTCTTAACTTTGTCAATATCACCTCCTATGACAGTTTTCTAATCCATTTCCACTGTTTCCTAATTCAACTGCTAGTAGCCCTAGGTTAGGCTCCCAAAATCTCTTTAGTACTATTGCAATAGCTTGCTAACTGATACCCCTGCCTCCAGCTCTACCCTACCTACATCCTCACCATCCCCAAGATAAAATAGTATTATTGAGTGCAACCTACAAGTTCCTCCACACCAGGCTCCTGCCCATCTCTCCAGCCTTACTTCTTATCATTACCAACCTCCCTCCCAATTATACCCAACTACTCACACTGCCCCACACATACTGTTCTATTTTGTGCCTCCTTCCTTTGTTCACAGAGCTCCTCCCTTATCATACCATTCCTTAGACACCCTCCTCCTCTTTGCCTGGATAACTTTTTATCACCCAGCAGGCCTCAGCTCACCAATCTACTTCCAAGATGCTTTCCTTTGGCTCCACCTCCACACAGATCATGAGGATCACAAGCATGATCTGGCTCTGCCACTTAACGGTCACCTGCGGCAAATCACAAATCATCTCTTGTACTTCAGTTTCCTTTGCTCTAAAATTGAGGGGTTTTTTTCAAAATTAAATATTTTTGAGACATACCACTTACTATGTACTATTCTAAAATATTTATCATGTTCAGAACAATTCTATGTGAATCTAGTATTGTCCACATTTTTATAGATAAGACGACTGAGCACAGAAAGTCTAAGTAGCTTGCCCAAGATCATAAAGCTGGTAAATGGAGGATTCAAGATTCTAACTCAGGCAGTCTGGCTCCAGCCTTCTTGCCGTTTGCCTCTATGCTATGCTACTAACAGTATCTACCTCACAGGGGTTACTCAAGAGAGTAAGTTAATATATGCAAAGTATTTAGAACAGGGATTGGTATCAAAAGCATAATTTGTCTGCTATTATGATTATGTTCCTTCACTGTATATGTATAGTATTTATTAGAGGAATTTAAAAATCTATTTTTGAGCTCCCATTATTTCCTGTCTTTGTATCCTCAGATCCTGGCTCTGATAAATGCTTCCTGAACCTAGGGGAAATTAATTAAAATCTGATCCCTTAAGCTCAATTCATGCTCCCATTTTCTCTTCTCTGAGACCCAGTATTATTAGTTAGTCATTAGGCAAACAAGAAGATTGAAATAAAACTCTTGATACACCTCTGAGGGAACTAGTCTTCAGCTGTCCCGAGCATTTCATGGGCTGAAAAGTTTTCTATTCTAGGGTCATGGTTCTCTCTTTGTTCCAATACTTAGGGATCTGTGATTAGTAACAGGAGTCTTAAAGTTGTTTCTTTAGTCCATCTTCAAGAAACTTTTTTTTGAAATCACAGAAGTTATGTTTACTCATAAAATTTGAAAAAATATAGAAAATTAAGAATTAAAAGCTATCGTTTTCCCATCACAAAGAAATAATCAGTGTTGACACTGTCAAAAGACAAAAGGACCACAAATGTAAAGTTCTAATTGGCTTTTATCTGTGATTCTAGAAGTGGGCAGCACTTCATTCTATAAAATGGGTATTCTGATGAACCGAGCAGAGGTTGGCTTTATAGGCAGAAAAGAGCTGCAGAAAGCAGAAATGGGACAAAAAGTAGATTGGGTGTTTCAAAATTGAAAACTCTCTTACAGGGTTAAAACAGAGGAGACTTCCTTATATCACTGACTCAGGCTGACTGGAATCTCTTGTTTTTGGAAAACTGGCCATTTCAAAGTTCAGTTTGATCATGTGGCACTTAGCACATATATTCTGGTTTGGTCTGGTCTGCGGGAAGCCTAGTGCTGAAGGCTAGTTCAAAACAATGGCCTCCCATGAAGGTTTTTTTCCTATGTGTGTAGATTTCATTTTTAATGTATACTTTTATAAAATATACCACATATCTGTTTATGACTTGCTTTTTTCCATGTAATTAAATACTAGTCCACATGATTTTTAATGGCTGCAAGGTATTTTACTACATACGCAATCTATTTAAAAATTTCCTACTCTGCAATTAAGTTACTTCCAATTTTTTAGTATAAAAAGTACAACAAACATCTATGTTTATGTATCTGCTTATTTTCTTAGAGTAATTTGCTATAAAGTTGAATGAGTATACAGAAAGTTTATACATACACAAAGTTTTTAATACATTTTACTACCCCTAACCCTCCTTTTGGAAGAACTTTATTTCACATTCCCAAAAAGCTATGTTTTTCTGTTTACTAGAAAAATACAAATGAAAAAAGTATCATTTTATTAATGTGCATTCCTTCAATGGTTTGATCTTTAAAACTATATTGTCTATTGGATATTTGGATTGTGTATAAAAGTTCCTGTTGCTATCCTTTTTCTCATTTTTCTGAGTGCCATTTTCTTAGATTTATATATGAAGCTATCAAAATTTTCATTGGCTAACCAAAATATCAAATCTTTTTGCTTCCAATACTTTTAAGTTTTGTATGGTAGAACTTGGTTACCCCAGTTAAGCTAAAAGCTACCAACTGGTAAGTTACTGATGACTGATTAATAATGTCCAGGAATAGTAGTCTGGGATACTATTTAAGAACATAAATTCAGAAGACTGAGTTCAGAACCCCTTTGGGCAATTTATCTCTTTGAATCTGCGTTTTCTCACCTATAAAATACCTATGTCTTATAACTGCTGTGAGGATTGAATAAGATAATGTATGTTAAACAGTTAACATACTGCCTAGCATACAAATGCTCAATCAATAATAATTGCTGTTGAGAACATTAAGAAATACCTCAAAACAAGTTGATGAAGACATTAACTCTTGATACAGGGTATAGAAAAGTATATCATACCTTGTACTTTACCCACATAAACCTTAGCCTAGATGAGAAACAGCTTTAGGGATCAGTAATGCGGACTAGACAAACACACAGCACAAAAGTGAGCCAAGGAAGAAGGGGAAGCAAAAGACCGATACCGTCTCACCAAAGAAAAAGAAAATAATTGAACAGAACCTTCTGTCCTGCCTTTTAAAGTTCTCTTAAGTCATTCAATTTCTATAATAAAATCTAATTCCAATTTTGAAAACTACTTTCATAATGAAAGAGGCAGAATACTATACAAATTCATCTAAAATTTTACTCGAGTTTTTCTAAGCCTCTTAGAAATACTTCACTAAATAGAAAAACAATTCTGAATGAAGAGACAGTTAATATACAAATAACTAGAAATCTAACTCAGTTTTGGTAAGTTCACATTATTTAATGAATAAAAAACAGGTGAAAGCACAGAAATTGTTCATGTAAAACAGGGCATTTGATAGTCATTTATATAACCAGTTTTTTTCATTTTCTACATAAATAAGAATATGCTATTATAACTGATCTTTTTAGTAATTCTGAGGCACAGCAAAAATCCTTAAAGTACCTGAATTAAAGAAAAGAATCAGAGATATACTGCATATGGTCTCAATTAGAAGTCAATTAAGCAATAAATCCTATTTTCTGGAGATTTCAATAAATCAATTTGTTGCAATTATAAAATAAAAATACAAACATTATAAGGACAGGGACTTCATTTTGCTCACTTCTGTATTTCTAGCACCTAATATAATGCCTGGTGTACAGGAGGTACTCAATAAATATTAAATGAATAGTAAAAATACTTAAAAATTTATGCTTTATATTCTAAGTTTTTAATCAACTTTATGTTTAGAAGCAATACCCACATATCTGGTTTCTGCTTTCAGTTCTAACTTGGTTACTTACTTGCCTTAAGAAAGTCACCTAAAATTCTTTGGGATTTTTTTCTTAAATCTGTGAATTATGGATACTAACATGTACCCTCCTATCTCACCTGATCTTCTATAAGGATTAAGACAATGGAAGGGAAAAATCTTTTGTGAACTACAAAGCAACATATAAATGTCAATGTTTATTTACTATTTCAAGTCCTTTGCACAATAAGGACAGAAATAAGTTAAAGTGGTCCCTCTTTATCTGAGGGGGATACATTCTAAGACCCTGTGGATGCCCGAAGCTGAGGATATTACCAAACCCTGTATATATATATTTTTCTATACATACATACCTATGATAAAGTTTTATTTATAAATTAGGCCCAGTGAGAGATTAACAGTAATAAAAAAATAGAAAAATTATAACAATATACTGTACTAAAAGTTATGTGAATTCATCTCTCTCAAAATATCTTATTGTGGGTAACTGAAACCGTGGAAAGGAAACCACAGGTAATTACTTTTTGATTAAATTCGATTATCCTCATTTTAACCTAGAGTTGCTAAAGACAGTTTCTTTAAATATATTCAGTATTTACCTATTTTGACTAATCTTTTTATAACTAAGGCTTTGCAGTCTCTATATTTTATTGATGTATGCTAAAATGTTACTACTAATTAACATGTGTAACCTAGAAACAGGATTTAATCTTTACTCTGGTAATATTATTCAGGTAGTAGAGAGAGCAGAACAGGACCTAAAACCACAAGGTTTAGATTTCAATTTCAGCTAAATGATTTTCTAGCCATAACACAACGTTTACATTTAAAAAATATTTTAATTAATATTTACTGGGCATTTACTCTGTGTCAGGCACCATTTAAAACACCTAGTATGTTTTGACTCTCACAACAACTCTATGAAGTAGACATTAAAATGTTTCAGATAAGGAAACCAAAACACAGAGAGGTTAGACAACATGCCCAAGTTCAGAGAGTAAGCAGAGGACTGCATCAGGATTCAAACTCAGGTGTTCAGCTTCTAGCGAGCAAAGTTTTAATCACTATGCCATACTGCATGTTTGTATATAGGTGCCTCAATTTTCTTCTGAGGATAACAGTATTTCATGGGATTCTCTGTGAAAATGAAATGGTATCAAGAATGTAAAAATACTGAGGATAACAGTCAAGGATTACATAATTAACATTAAAGAAAAAATTTTCCTTCTGCAACTATTTTAAATAAAATGTCCTCCCCCTTATGACCTTTATTTTTTTAACCCAGTTCAAACTGGAAATTATACTGTTCTGTTGTCTTCTTTTGTGGGAGAGGTGAACACAGGAAGGAGGCAAGTCAATCAATGTAAAAACCATTAAAAACAAAAGGACAGCATAGCATAGTGGGATCATTTCAATAGACTCAAGTATAAAGATTCAATGCAGAAAAGACTTTTATATAATAGCCTTGAATACTGAAAAGAAAGTTATGAAACATCTGAGAGTTAATACCAAAAGATCAATGGATTAAATGTTATCTAAATATATTTCAATTCAACAGAAACTTATGTAATCTCAATGGGAAACTTCTGAGTTTGGCAAAGGTTTTCAAGCTTTCCTTTGCTGGCAAGGATAAGTTTGGATATGTGTGGGCTAACTGCAGACTAGATTATTTTTTCTAGTTAATAGTATTTACTTGTTTCATTATAAGAATTACATGAAGAAATTACAATGACCATCTTTTCAATTATCAACAATGACAGTATCATTAATAACTGTACAATTATATAAATACATTTCAAATGTCTATCTAACTTGCCAACTCCAAAGAAGTTAAAGCCCAACAACTGTACAAATAGATGGACTCTACTAGTGAACATTTTTATTTATGACTACAAATTGTGAAACACTAATAATCTGCCCTTTACCAATTTAATAATTGTTAGCTCTAAGATCTTCTTCCTCCTACTTCACACTAAGAATTCAAAAGACAAAAAAACACTCATTCGCAGTGCCATTCAGACATTTTCAAGTATGAAATAAATGATTCTGAAAGACCTAAAAATGGGGGGAAATAAGCTAATTAGGTGAAAGCCAGGAGACTCGGGTTCCAATCCTGCAAAGGTAGGATTAAGTAGCTAAGTGGGCAAAATCCCCATGTGCAGTCTATGCAACTTGAAAAAAGAAGAGCAGATCTTTCAGAGCCTTTTTCTGTTAAAAATAACATATTCTATCCAAGGTCCAGAATCTCTCTTAATTAAAACATTATTGGTCAAAGAATGTTAAGTTAGACCTTAATTAGTAAATGTGCTCACTGATCTTCCATGGACTAGGACCTGAATTCTTAAGAAGTATCTAATTTAAGAAGGTCAAATCACTAAATCAGTAGCAGTTAATACTGAACAGTGCTGTTGATTAGTTTCATCCTCTATTTCATACTAGGGACAAAAAAATTTCATTGGAAATGTATATTAAACATTTTTGTTGGATGAGATATAAAGCAGGACGAACCCCAGACCAACATCTAGGTTCAGAAGTGGAGGATACAGTGCAGGCTCTACAACCAGCTACCTGTGTGTGTGACTGTGGACAAATTACTTAACTGCCTGGCTTCTGCTCCCTTGTTTTTAAAATGAGAGCAGAACCACTTACTAGGTGGTTTGTTCAACCAAGTCCAGCTTCCCTCTCTTAACTTTATTCCCCAGAGACAGAGTCATTTGTATCAGAACTCTGTATTCCACACAGTTTTTTTTTTGTTCTGGGTCTAGCATTCTATTTTATAACTGCCTACTCAAAAGGGTACTTGAAGAAATACAAAAATATGCCGGGTTTGTGCTTTGAACTCTAACGGTATTAAGTAACTCCAGGTATTGTCACTAGTTCAATATGACTAAGCACTTAGGGTAAAAGCCCCACAAGATACTTTTTCAGTTACATAATTTATAAATTTACCTAATACTTAAACCAGTTTATATCTTAGATGTCTATTTATTTTCTTGGGAATTATTCCCCCAACTATTATTTCATGTCAATATATAGACACTAAAATCTTGAAATATGCTTAACACAAGGTATATCAACAGTGACACTACTGACATATGGAGTCTGATAAATCTTTGTTGTGGGAGGCCGTCCTGGGCCTTGTAGGATGTTTAGCAGCATCTCTGTCCTCTCCCACTAGATGTCGGTACCAGCACCACCTCCACGAGGGATGGCAACCAAGAATGTCTCCAGATATTGCCAGATTTGCTCTAGATAATGTCCCCTAAGAGAGGGGAGGTAAAATCCCCCTGGTAGAGAACTACCGATTTAAAGAACTCTTCATCTTTTGTAAGAGAAGTCTGACATTGCCCCGTAACCACCTTAAAAAAGTGCTAACCTAGCTTAAGGGGCCGAAGCTGCTTCCCAGAATGAAAAAAATTGACAGAAGACCTGCAAGGGCTTTAACCACAGCTTGATTAAGAGTGGAAAGGCAAAGAGAAGGGTGACAAAGAACTCTCTATCAGAGACTGCCCCTACAGCTTTACCATAAACTAGGTGTATTCCAAATTAAGTACATATGTACACATGAAGTGACTATGATTTGAAATAGGTACGCTGAAACTTTCAAGAGGAACCAATTCCGCAGACATCTTCAGGTAAGAGTTGACCTCCCCAGGGCAGCTCCGCCACCCGCCCAACGCCGGCAGCCTCCGGGGCCCCCGGGAGCTGGGTGCCGGCCCGGCTACCGCCACGCCCACCGGACGTCACCCGTTACACAACGCCCCCCACCCCCAGCTTATGCAATTCCGCCCTCCCGCGGCTTCCAATTGTCCCGGTGACTTTTGGGGGAGAGGAAGGTAACGTCGCCGCCTCGCTTCGGCTGGGGATCCTCTCCCCGCCCAGCCGTCCTTTCCCCGCCGCAGCCCGGCCCGAGAGCCAATTACCGGAAAGAGCGCGGCAGGAAGCAACGGCCGCCCCGGCTCGCCGGAATCCCACCCCAACCCGCGCCCCGGCAGCCTGGGTCCTGGTCACCAGCTTCGTGCCCGACGCGCGCGCCCGCCCGCCCGCCAGGCCGCGGCCGAGGAAACCCCGCGCCCGTGCGCCCCTCCCCGCGCCGCGTCACAGTCGGCTCCCAGGGCGATCCCCATTGTGACCGAAGCACCCCGGGGCGCCGCCCCCTCCCACACCCCCGAGCACCCCGACACCCGACGCACAGAGGGCCAAGGGGCCCCGCGGAAACAGACGCCTCCCCAGGGCGCACCAGGCTCAGTGTACCCGGCCCGCCGGGGAGAGGAGGGTGGGGTCGGCCCGGCCCGCGCCGCATCCCCGCGCGGTCACCTGCTCGTAGCGCCTCGCAGGCGGCGGCCAGGGCCTCCCGGTAGCGTCCCTGGTGCAGCAGCTCTCCGAGCCGCCCGGCCGCCCGAGCCCGCTCACGCTGGCCCGGAAACCACTTCTCGGCCAGGTGGTTGAGCACGACGCTGGTTCTGAAGTCCGAGGCGGCGATGGCGGCGGCCAGAGGCGGCGGCCGCGGGGCGGTCCCCTCAGCATCAGTGGCACTGGCGGCGGCGGGCGGCAGCCGGTCCCGGCACAGGCGGCAGCGGGCGCGGAGCTCTCTCCGCAGGCAGCGGCGGCAGTAGCTGTGGCCACAGGGCACGGTCACCGGCTCGCTCAGGAAGCCCCGGCAGCCCAGGCAGCTGAGGAGCCCGCCGGCGCCCGCAGCCGGGGCGGCGCTCCAGCCCAGCCCGTGGCGGAGCCGGTAGTTGAACACCAGGCAGTCCACCAGGGTGCCGAGGCACTCGGGCCTGACCGGGGCCCCCCGGCGCAGCGCCGCCGCGTACGCCTCCAGCGCTCCCTTCAGGTGGCCGCCCAGCGCCAGCAGCTCGCCGCGGCGGAGCAGCAGCTCCCAGCGCTCCGACTCCGCCGCCGCGCGCTCCAGCCGGTGGCCGCTGCCGCCGCCCACTTCCCAGAACCGGCCTCGGCTCTGTGGCCTGGGGGCCACCTCCCCACTCCCTCCCGGGGAGCTCCTCGCCACCGCCGGAGAAGACATGGCCCGCGGAGGGTTGCTCCGCCGCCACCACCGCCACCCGCCGCCACGGTCCCGGAGCCTCCGGGGCGCGCGGCTCCGCACGCGGCCCGCGAGCAGGGGGGCGTGGCGCGCGGACACGGCGGGGCGGCGCGCGCTCGGGAAGCCCCGGGGGCGGGGGCTGGAGGGGCGGGGCCTGGCGGCGCGGGGCGGGGCCGGCCTTGGCCACCGCTCCCGGGACTCCCCCACGCCGCCCGCGCCGCGTTCCCGCGGAGCCGACCGCCCGGCCCCGCCCCTTCCGAGCCCCTCCTGGCGGGGGACGCGAGGTTAGATGATTCCCCCAGCAGGGATTTAATTGGCTTCTCCGAAAGGAGGGCCTGGCTTGTTACGGAACAAAGCCCGGAGGAGCCCGGAACCTCGTCCGCCTCTCGCCTCCCCGCCTGGCGCCCCCACCTGCGGTGGCCTCTCCCTTAGCCCCTGCTTGGCCCGGACTGTTCTGTGGAGCTGCCCGCCTCGAGACACTGAGGCTCAAGTCGCCCGCTCTACCCCGATGTGCCAGCCCACCTGGGTGGGGACCTGCCCCCTCCTCCCGGCTGTGGGAGCCTCCTGGTGCCGCGTCTCGGCTGTCAGGTGCGGGTTTTCATTAGTCTGTGCCCCTGGTTACGGATGGACACGCCCGAGCAGAGGGCCTAGGAAAGCGCAGTCAGCCTGATGACTGTGACTTCTCAGGTCTAGGGTAGGTCCACTTAAAACACAAACAAAAAACCCACGTTCCCCAGGTGCCTCCTTCCACAGGGCAAGACAGTTTTTCCTGGCGTCCGGTTAATGCTGCTTGTCCTTGTTTAAAACTCACCGTACCCCCCACCCCTTGGGGGAAGCCCACAGGTTTCCCAGGTGCCAGCTGTACTCTCCACTCCGCAAGCACTGCCCCACAGCTGGCTGAAGTCTACATCTGGTATTTTTAAAGAGAAGACACCAGGAAAAATGCTTTTCACGTGGCAGTCATCATGTCACTACAACCCAAGCAGCGTCTGCAGTTTTGCCGGCAGAAGAAAATGATCTGGTTTATATATAATGGGTTATACTTCCTTTAAACTTGAAAGCAACGAGTTTAAAGTTCTCGGTGAAAATATTTATAGATTTGATTATAGGGTACTAGATTGTTAATGTTTGCAGTGACTTCGAACTTTTAGTTCTTTTTCAAATGGTTGGAAACAGAGACGGAAAATTATCTATCCAAAATCACACGGCTAATATAGAGGTTTTAAGATCGCTTAACTCCCTTTTCACTATGATGTTACTATGTTAGAATAATATATAATATTTAATAAAATAATGCGTGGTATTTCTTAGAAATATTTTACATGAGCTTTTCAAAGTAAAGGAAGTTGCTAATTGGCTAACGTTTAGTTAATATCCCTCTTTACTCAGAACAGACAATTAAAGCTCAAAAATGTTTTGACTTACATATGTTTTTACTACACAATGAGCAAATCATGTACCTTAAGAGAAGATATAAATATATTACCCCAAAGGAAATGGAAAAAAAAGAGTTGACTGAGAATAAGCCAAGGCTCCTGTTCCAACAGGGTGCGGAGACAAACAAGTTCATTTATCATGTACATTGCATCTGAAGCAAATTGCAGCTAGATCCAAGGAGCACCTCCTAATCATTTGGTGTGGGAAGCATTGAGATTAATTCATGAGTATAACTTTAAATCTACCCTTAATTCCCTAAATTACTACCTTCCCTCAACAAGGAGAATAATGACTTCAGTTGGATGCCCACATAATCACTTGCGACCCAAAATCATTAGTAGTATAACAATATTTGTATGCACATGCACATTCACTTTTATGATGCATTCTGGCCTTTAACAGCAGCTTGCAAATGTGCAATAGTAAATATTTAATGTGTTCATGATTATACAAGAAGTATAATAAATTGATAGACATTCATAAATTTCTTTTCAAATATAGTTTTAATCAGGTTTCATTATGGAATTTCCGCCAAAAGTAAAACACGTGGTTCAGAAAATAATGTGAAGTATCATTTGTCCTTCGGAGTTTCTTTCCCCAATAAATATGATAAGTAACCATATCTGATTCTGATGTGAGATAAAGTGGCACAATTATGATAATGTGAGGGGAGAAAAAATGGGACTGTGGGAGGAATCTTGCCGTGTTCTCCTTGGCATTTGTGAATGGTTATAATTCATGTTTGCTGGTTTATACATTTACATAACGTGTTCTCATTTATGTAACTTATTTATGTAAGAGGCTGTACTGCCGCTGTGGCCTTTTGTATGCTGCACAACTTCCCTCTGAATCAGGAAGTCTAAGCAAAGCAGTCACTGGCACTATAATAGGTCACTCATCAGCCATTCCGTGCCACCAAAAAGTTGCACTTGGATGTGACTGCTTTTTAAATTCAAAGGGGGGGGGATTAGTATCCTTCTTCATTCATTTTCTAAAGTTTAGACTTTGCTCCTTAACTCACCCAGCAGAAGAGGTGAAGAGGGGGGCCTGCAAAACATCCCCTGGTCCAGGAGGAATATGATGGGCTGAAGGGCTCTTTTCTCTCTTCCTTCCAGCATTACTTGCTTTTGTCATTCTTTGTTAACAAAGTAGTAAAATCATGAGATTTGTATTCCACTTCAATTTTTTTTTTAGTGTTGTCTTCTAAAATAGATCAGTTATGTAAGAGAGTAAGAAGAAAAGCATATCTGTTTCCTAATTTGGAAAATGCTTATCACCATCACTGCCTGCTATCTCTCCCACTGCCACACCATAAGACTTTTCCTGATATAGTTAGGTAAACTCCTTTTTAAGAATAACACAACACAGGGCTTTTCCTGTACACAAGTCAGCTGAAGATGTGTATTTGAGCCTCTTTTCTTTTTTTTTTTTTTTTTTTTTTGCGGTGGGTGAATTTACCATTTGTTTCTTCACATTCTTATCATTAAGAGAGACTGAATTTAAGCTGGAAAGAGCCAAGCAAAATTATGTCCCCTTCCTCATTCATTTTAGATGATAACGTTCTACTCAACACCTTGAAAACAGTAAACTAGAAAGTTTCACATAAAGAGTACATACCCCATTTCATTTCTATACATCATACACAGATGGAAGGGGCTCCGGAGACCCCCTTTTCATACCTCTCATTTTATATATATGAGAAAATTGAGATCTGAGAAGCTGCTGGTTTAAGGGAATCCAGACACCTGTATTGTAACTAACTGTATTTATGGAAAGAAATTTGCCATCTGTAAAAAGAGGGAACTGGAACTATTTCTAAGGTCCCTTCTGCTTCTGGAGCCAAGCACTCAGGGTTTGTTTGAACACAGGGAGAGGAGGCAGAGAATCTCCCAGACTCAGAAACACAGCAATGTGACACCTGATGAAAATGCAACAGCAGAAGGTGAAGGCTGAGAATAGAAGAGGAGGGTATCAAGAAACACGCTTTGCTGGTGCGCACCCAGGCCTGTTCCGGGGGAGGGAATGGCTCTCTGGGACATGAGCATTTGCAATCACTGGACAGGGACACCCCACCACACACACATGTCCTCACCCTACTGTAAATCTGTGAGAGGCTGGAAGAAAGCCCGCGGGGGTGGGAGTGGGGGTTGGGGAGGTGGTTATATAACTTGGGCATTTGTGGGGAAGTTTATATAAGATGCTAAAAATACAGTATATGATTGCTATAATAGCGTTCTAAGTGAGAAGCCCTAATGAGGACAATCTGAGTAGGTTAAATAGAGGTGATACTAAGGAGATGCCTAAACCCAAATGCCTGCAATGACTACTGTCTAACCAAGGACAGTTTACTACTCATTTCTAAAGTATTCTTTGTTATCCTTACTGGGCACACTGTTAAAGTGCTCAAGGGCCACTACCCTTACTAATGGCACTATTAATTCTTGTTTTCTGATATTCTGAAGAATCTAGAAATACTAAGTGTGTAACCCATAGTCTATCTTATTGGTAGTCAAATTTATAAAACCAATGTATTTCCCATTATCAAGCTGTTTAAAAACATGGACATAGGGATAAACCCCATATATTATTTAATAAATTCTAAGAATTAACTACATATTCATTCCCATGGTATTTTCCATCCTCCTTACTTGCCACTCCCAGCCTTCAGTACTTATCATCTGACATATGTGTGTGTGTGTATGTGTATATAATTTGTCTCCACCCTCTAGAATGTAAGCTAAATGTGAGGTTGAGATGTGAGATTTCTTTTTCACTGATGTCTTTCTAGTACCCAGACACCAAGAAGACACTAGATAATTATTGCTGAATGAGCCCACCCACAAATTAAAGGTATCATCTGATATTCTTTATTCTTGTTAGTGACAAAAACTCACTATTAACATACTGGGACAATTTATTACTAGGACAATTTTTTGTCCTAGGACAATTTATTTTCTCCATTTCTTCTCGGTTATGGACTGAATGTGTCCCCCTAAAATTGATGTTGAAATTTAATCCCCCATATGATGGGATTAGGAGGTGGAGACTTTGGGAAGTAATTAGGTCATTAGGGTGTAGCCCACATGAACGGGATGGTGTCCTTAGCAGAAGAGGCCAGAGAGCTAGCTCAGTCTTTTTCCATCATGTGAGGAGACAAAGAGAAGTTAGTAGTCTGCAATCCACAAGGGAGCCTTCACCAGAACCTGACCATGCTGGCACTCTGATCTCAAATTCTTGACCTCACAACTATAAGGAATAAATTTCTGTTGTCTATAAGTCATCTAATCTATGGTACTTTGTTATAGCAGCCTAAGCTAAGACATCCTCTCTTTCTCTCATACTTCCCATCGGGTCTGCCAGATAATCGTTTTGGTTCTACATTCAGAATTTATCCAGATTCTGACCCCATCCCTCACCACCACCCTGGCCCAAGGCATCAGCACCTCTTGTCTTAAAATTAAGATAACAAGTTTTGGTATTCTTTAGGTAAAAGAAATAATCTTACAAGTAGAAACATATAAGGAAAGTCATATTTACTAAAATATATATACAGTATTTGTATATGTATATAAATCAAGAAAACAAAGAAAGCATTAATTTGAATATAGAGTCTGGCCTTACGATTAGCATTATTGTTTTGAAATGTTTCCTAAACTCCTGGGAATATCAGCAAAGACTTTGGAGATTTGAGAAAGTTTGGTGGGATGCCTATATGGGCAAAAAAAAAAAATCTTGTAGTCATTCACAACTCCACTCTTTCTCTCACTTTCCATCTGATCTGCCAGAAAATTCCTTCTGATTCTACCTTCAGAGAATATCCAGAATCTGACCTCTTCTCATTCCTCCTCTGCCACCACCCTGACCCAAGCCACCAGAATCTCTCACCTGGATCACTGCAACAGCCTTCCCAACAGCCTCTGCCTTGTCATGACACCCCTTCATTCTGTTATTAACACAGCAGCCAGAGTAGTTGTCTCAAAACATCACCTGGTTACTCTTAAAACACAGCTTTTGCTTCCCATTTCACTCAGAAGAAAATCTGAAGTCCTGACTATGACTTATAAGTCAACACTTGATGTGTCCCCTGGTCTACCTGCCTCTCTTTCTAGTCTTTTTAGCATCTATCCCTAATGTAACTATATATTTGATTTATCTTATTTGTACTTTGTCTACCCCAAAGAATATAAATTCCACAGGGATTAACTTCTTTGTTCTCTGCTGAATATTCAGGACATAATTGGTCCTCAATTAAAAAAAATTGCTGAATGAAAGAATGAGAAAGGGCCACTGGTGCCACACACAGACACGTTTGCTTGGATGCTCAGCTCCCGCTTGTGATGGCTGTAGTCACCTGTGTCACAACTAGAGAGGAGAGGGAAGCCTATGGAATTAAGGATGTGGGCTGGAAGCTCTAACATGCTTTCCTAGGACAGGATCTAACAAAATAATAATTACATTCAAAAGAGATAAGTAGAAATAAAATTGTAACATCCAGCTACTTGGAAATGAATCACTAGCTCTAGTGACCAACACCAAGTGACACCTTTGGGAAGTTCCTGAATTTTCTGGCAATCTGGTAAATGCTCTGTGCCCATCAAGTATAGAGGAGCCCCTGCCACTGTCCTCCCCCCATGTGGTTTTGTTTCATTTGTACATTCCCAAGATTATACAACTTGGTTGGGCAGTCCCCTAGTTTAGAGGATGAAGGCATGCAGTACATAGTAGTATATTTTCAGCTGCTGTGTTATTTTTTTTTAGAATATGAGTTATTAGGTAAATCATAAGGAATTCAGGATTGCAATCCATAAAAGGAGTGACTTGGATAGGGGGAATATATCTATAGTTTTGTATAAAAGACTGGAGTAAGTTAGCTGAGTGGGGAGAGTGTCTTAATATTTTTTAGCAGACAATACTTTTAATCAAGGTGGGGGGAGCCAGCACTTTCAAGGAGCACATTTATTCCAGAGTACCTTTATTTCAAGTGCTTTTGGCCTTAGAGGATTTATGAATCCAGGTGCCACTATGTCCTTGTCCTCCATTACACTGACTCATGCCTAAAAAAAATTAAGACCTCTCCCATAGAAAGTGCTTTTCCAGATTTAGATCAAACTTTTCTGAGCAGCACAGTGCATTCCAAAACAGCTCCATTTTATTTCCCCTAAATTTGATGTAGCCAAGCTATTTGATTCCAAATATCAGTAGATAGCTCAAATACAGCCAGCAATAGCTGAGTGTACTGAACTTTCGTCTATATCTGTTTACATAAACAACTTGCTTAAAAGAATGCTTTGGAATTGTTTATATGATAAATCAAGCTTATTTTGTGTTTATATAAAAAAAAATAGTCCCATATATGCGTAGGAAAAGTTGTTGACCGCCAAGATGGTGTGGATACCATGATTGGATGGTTGGATACTATGTCCACTGCAGTAATGTCAAAAACCGTATTACCAGAGGGCAAGCCCCGCTGATTCTGTACACCGATGGGGGATGTTTCTCCTACTCTATTTATGATGCAGGGATTGTAATAGATAACTTCTGAAGTCCCTTCCAGTGCAGAAAGACTGGTATCTCTGAAGAAATACATCCCTGCCTTTTAGTAACTTTCCAGTGGAAATGAAGCCTTTGGGGCCCACAGGTTGATAACCTTTTATTTTGCCATTGAAAACAAAACCACCCTTGGGTCCACCTTCAGAAAGCTGGGCCATTCTCTGTGGAGTTGGTGTCTATACCTGCGCGCCTCGCTTTTGTCCAGGCCCTGGGCAGGGTCACCGTTTGCGGAGTGGGGGAGGGGCATCGCTGCGTTGAGCGGGCAGTGAAGACAGAGGACGGTGTGACGACGGTGACAGATCACAATGGGCAGCAGATGGGTGATTGGTTTAGGCGTCGTCGAGGCCGGAGTAAGGTTCGCAGTCGCAGACTGTGGCTCAGGCTGAGCGGGTGTCCGGCGGTTCCTCCCCAGTGCGTCCCCACATCCCCGCAGCCCTCAGGGGAACAATCTGGATCCAGGCGCCAGTGTGGTCCTCGCCTGACACCTAAGCCTGAGTAGCTGGTGAGTAGGTGAGTAGTGCCCTCGTCCCCTCCCAGGCGCCCCCTTTGGGGTGTTCTGGAGTAAAGTGGGGGCCACAGCCAGGAATCTATGTTATCACATTTCAGGAATCTGTTATCATACTACAGGAATCTATGTGATCCTGAAACAGCGAACAGCATCATGTTTAATACCTCCATGAGGTAACTACAGAGATGACTGTACAAGGGAGAGTATGTTGAAAGAAATACTTCAGACAATTTAAATTTAACAGGGTTTAATTGTGCAAAAAATGATTCACGAATCAGGCAACACCCAGAACAAGTAGAGGTTCAGAGAGCTCTCTGGGCAGGGTTTATTTATAGACAGAAAACTGGAAGTGAACCAGAAATAGCTTGATTGGTTACAACTCTGGCATTTGAGGGTCTGACCAGTGAGCAGCTTGTGATTAGCTGAAGCTGGGTTGCTATGACTGGCTGTAACACAGCTATTTGTTACAAAAACGTGCTCCTAAGTGAGGCTTTCAGTTTATTTACATACTAAGTTAGGTTGCAGTTCCTTACATAGGGATTCAAGGTACGGAGGCAGCCTCAGGCCAAATTTAATTTGATTTAACACATTTTTTTTAAAGAAAATTTTTCCAGATTAGTAAAAGAGAAGCCGTGATTGATGTACACACCATGGGAATGGTGACTGTAGACCTCGTATCCACCAGCTCCAGCCTGGCAACACCTGATGCCATGCTGCTGACCTGAGCAGAGGTGGCTGAGACACCCAGGGTAGAGGCCACAGGCCTATAGAGACCTTGGAGGTAACTGGGTTGCTTCCAGTTGTGAGAACAACAGCTACCCCTGAAACCTGCCACTGGCCATTCTCCACCTTCAGCTGTGTCCCCTTTGGATATAAAACAAGATCTTTTTGCTCACTGGGAAAACCTTGTTTAGCCCCTAAGACTGCCAACGGAAGCTTGCATCTGTTCCTAGGCCATCCCAGCTGAGGACACAATGGACATATCTGCGTTTGAGGCAAAGCCCAGTGGCCATGGAGCTCCATGGAGAAGGGGACCACCACCAGGTCACCATCAGGAGCCTTTTCATGGTCCCTCAGGTGTTTGGGGCCACCTTATTACATTGAGGGGGAAGGAATGCAACATGCCTCCTGCACATGGTATGTTCATGGAAGCATACTTTCTCTTATCTGTTCTAATCACAACACTTCCAGTGCCCAACAAAGGGTCAGTAGCAGTGGTAACAGTAGGTATGATGGCAGGTACTAAGGACATGGAAGCCACCAAATCCACACATTCAGGGCACATAAATGCAGAAGCAGCCTTCATGCATCCAGGAGGAAGTGGAACCAGCATGTCCATAGCAGGTGGACTCAGAGGGTCATCACATAGTTGGAGCAAATGCTTGCAAGCATGTCCTTGTCCTCAGCGGGTACGTCCGGCATGTCAGCAGAAGCTACTGGCCTCTCCCTAAAGGGCAGCAAGTGTGATGTTTGCAGGAGCAGACACAACCAGCAAGCCTGTTGTAGAAACAGGCCCAATAGCAGGACCCCTTGTCTCAGCCTTGCAAATAAAGGCTACACAAGTGAATGGGATGGAAGCCAGGAAGTCTCCCAACCTAAGGTTGAAGCCCAGAGGGAGAGAACGGAAAAAGACAGAACTCCCACAAAAAGTCACTGCCATCATCATAGGATTGGAGAGAACAAGTCAACCCTAAGACCATTCATCTTTTGGGCCTTAGCCTGCCATGGGACCACTAGGGGTGAAAAAAAAGGAAATAGCTGAGGAACCAAGGAAGCTGAGGACTCAGGTCCTCCCCTTAGGAAAATGCCAGCCCCAGACTCACTGCAAAGGGAAGTCTAGGTTATCTCAACAATTGGGGAGGAGCCAAACTATGACAAGTTTAGGGTCTTCAAGCAGAAATGGCTCTTCATGAAGCTTAGAGCCTGCCTTGCTGCAAATGGTAAAGAGGTGGGATCAAGTATAAGACAGTGGAAAAGAGCAGCACAGAGGCCACCACATAGTCAGCAGAGTGTGGCAAGAGCTGGGGATCCCTGGAACCATATCTGAGAACGAAAGAACAATAGCTTTGAAGCCCATCCAAAAAGGAGTCACAGCATGGAGGCTGAGGTGTTTCTAGTTTAGCTGGTCTTCGTTTAAGTAAATACATATAAATAAATAAAATATATTCTAAGAATGAAAAAAGAAAGCATAAAGCACAATCCAAAGGCACATGTTTTTCATCATGAAATTCACATATATGCATTGGTGAGAAGGTTTGTCCCCATGGAGGCGAAGGAAGAATTGAAAGCACCTGAGTGAGAGGCTGACTCAATGGACCTGTGCAGGCCAGCAGAAGAGTGTCTTAGCATCCTTCCTTATTTCCAAAATGCACGCATTTCATTCTTGAGCCTAGTGGGTCTAAGAATCACCCAGGTCCTTTTCTGCAATGCCTATTCCTGGCCCTGGACAAACTGAAAGAGGATCTCACAGAGTGAGACCATCTTAGGTGAGTCTGATGGAGGCGACCCAAGATCTGGACTCAAGCCTAACATTGGTAAATGGTCCAATTTCAGAACGGGCCTCAAGAGTCAGCAAGTAGGCCCTGCACATTTTCATGTAAGTGGCCTCATTTTTTTGGACTATGCACTAGCTCGTTTTAATCACACCTACTGTAGACATTTATTCATTAACCAATATTACAATAGCTTTCCAAAGCTTTATAATGTTGCTGAAAATATAAATAAGTATGCCATGAAATATGTTATGGGGTAGAGGTTGTGAAGAAGTGAATACACAGTACATTAAAAAATTACAAATCTGGCCAGGCATGGTGGCTCACGCCTGTAATCCTAGCACTCTGGGAGGCCAAGGCGGGAGGATCGCTCAAGGTCAGGAGTTCGAAACCAGCCTGAGCAAGAGTGAGACCCCGTCTCTACTAAAAAAAAAAAAATAGAAATTAATTGGCCAACTAAAAATACATAGAAAAAATTAGCCTGGCATGGTGGTGCATGCCTGTAGTCCCAGCTACTTGGGAGGCTGAGGCAGGAGGATTGCCTGAGCCCAGGAGTTTGAGGTTGTTGTGAACTAGGCTGACGCCATGGCACTCTAGCCCAGGCAACAGAGTGAGATTCTGTCTCAAAAAAAAAAAAAAAAAATTACAAATATTTCTATTTTGAGAAAATATCTAAATTGAGAAACAGATAAATCTATCTTCCCCCCACCCCTTAATCAGTAATCATATCCACAGTAACATATTGCAAGACTGGAAAACTAGGTTGTAGGAGTAGAACATCATACATATTTCAGGAAAAGAAATGAAATACCGTATTGCCTTAAGATACCAAATAATTGCTTCTTTCTCAGTATTCATCTAGTCTCAGCCTTGTGTAGTATGTAGAAGTAAAAAAAAAAAAAAGTCTTTTAGCAAATTATAGTCACCTTTGGAATATTCTTTTGCTCTGGTTTTGAACACTAAGGGAATGAGAGGTCCCATGTTGACATGTGTGTTTTAGGCCTAGATTTAAGACCTGGCATTTATGTGCTGACGACATCTGGTGAAATCAGGAGGACCTTGAATGTTCTAACCACTATTTCCCGTACCAAATGTGCTCCTGTGGATGCGGTTCCCTAGCTGAATAACCTTTGTTATCAAAGGAAGGAAGCACTTGCTGCTTTTCCTGGAGTATAGGATTTCAGTTCCCTGCTAGCTTTCAGAATTGTTCAAACAAGCCAATCACATCCTCCTGGAAATCTGCAGACATCCCACCCTCTTGATACTACAGAGCCTGCCTCTCACAGCCCTTGGTTGTTGAGTGCAACCCTGCTCTGCATACTGTGTCCCTCTCCCCTGGGCAGTGAGTATTTCTGACTAATAACCTGCTGTTGATCTAGTCTGTCAGGTCAGTAGTCTGTCTTCAGCCATCCGTATAACCGTAGGGAAGCAATCTGGCCTTTACCAGTGGAATGACTAGGAGATGATTAAAACAACAGTTTTATCCACTGAAATACCATCTTTATTAAAATAAAATAAACTATATGTTTAAATAAAACATTTTCATAGAACTTTAGAAAGCATTAAAAATCAATTATTTTTCACCAATACTAAGACAGCCAGCAAAAGCAATCTACTTGGATACTTTCTTTTTATTGTAGCTGTTCTTGTAATAGATTGAAAGTAAAGATATGAATGGCAGGCCAGTTGCAAGGTGTCTGTGAGGGCCATAGATTATCATGACTGCTAGCGAGCCCAGAAATTAGTCAATACTGGGTAAAGAAAGGAGTCTTCATTTCTCAGGAAGCAAATTAGGCAAATACAAGAAACAAAAACTCCCACAAATTTATTTATGTATGGGTTAGGAGTTTGATAATACCTATGGTTGACTCAACAAAAACTAATAGGTCCCTGTAGGGCTATCCTATAGGACAGTGGACATCATGGCTCTAGAGGAAAGGCATGAATGGGAAAGAAGGGAAGAGAGGGGAGGTATTACCATCTAGTCACTGCTCGGACCCAACTGTATATGCCAAGCAGGGTGTACAGGAGTCCTTCATGATTTCTACCCAGAGATGATTTCCATGCTCTAGCATCGGGTAGAAAGGCCACGAAGGCCCACGCAGGCTCAGTAAAGATTATGTTATGGAGAGCATGACCTGGGAGGTGAGTCCAAAAGGTCACAGGTAAGAGGGCTTTGACCTACTTAAGGCAGCACTTGGTTTGGTGGTTGCCTGCACTCCTGTTTATGACACACTACCTTCAGAGTGCAACCCTGAAGTGGACCACAAAGGCCTGTTTGCACAACATTAAATGCAACTGGGTGTTCTAGTATCAAAGTATCTACTATTTATTAGCAACTACATGTGTTGCTAACCACACACTGGTTCATTATCTTCTTTAATCTACTTAGCATTTCGAGCTAGGTACTCTTACCTACATTTTACAAATGAGGAAACTGGGCAGGGCGTGATGGCTCACGTCTGTAATCCTAGCACTCTGGGAGGCCAAGGCAGGAGGATTGCTTGAGGTCAGTTCAAGACCAGCCTGAGCAAGAGCAAGACCCCATCTCTACTAAAAATGGAAAAAATTAGCTGGGCATGGTGGCACACACCTGTAGTCCCAGCTACTTGGGAGGCTGAGGCAGGAAAATCATTCCCACCTAGGAGTTTGAGGTTTCCGTGAGCTAGGCTAATACCACAGCACTCTAGCCTGGGCGACAGAGTGAGACTCTGTCTCAAAAAAACCAAAAAAACAAAAAATAAAAAATACAAATGAGGAACCTGCATTAAGTAACTTATTCAGAGTTGATAAGTGGAGCCTTTAAAATACAAACTCAGAGCTCTGGGTTCAAACCCAGAGCCAGGGTTCATTCTTTCTCTTTTTAAATCAATGTTACATGTATATTTGAGGTTTACAATATGATGTTATAGGATACATAGAAATAGTAAAATGATTACTATAGTGAAGAAATTTAACATATCTATCATCTCACATCGTTACTTTTTTGTGACAAGAGCAGCTGAAATCTACTTATTTAACAAAAATCCCTAATACAATTTATTAACCATAGTTCTCATGTTGTGCATTAGATCCCTAGGCTTGTTCATCCTACATATCCGCTACTTTGTATCTGTTAACCTACACCTTTCCATTTCCCCTCCCCCTGGACCCTGGTAACCACTGTTTTATTCTGTTTCTGTATATATATTTGATCTTTTTTGTTTGTTTTGCATTCCACATATAAGTGAGATCATACAATATTTTTTTTGATGTGGCTGGCTTATTCCATTTAGCATAATGAAAATGTGATGTGATATATATATTTTATATATCTTATATTATATATATTATTTGGCCTTAAGAAGGTAAATCCTACCATTTGCCACAACATGGATGGAGCTTCAGAGTTCATTCTTAACAGCAACGAAGATGCACCTGGGAATTTCTGGGAAGAAGGGACTAGAGAAAGAGGGCTACTTAGGACAATCAACTCCAAGTACAATGCCAATAAGGAAATAGGTCATGTCCTTAATACAAGCATAGACAATTTTGTTTTAGAGAGAGAAAACAAAAAACTCAACCAGGTGTCCCACCAACATATATCATTAAGGCCTACTCATAATGCAAATGGATCCATGCAGTAGAAAGTGGAAATGCAATTCAAGAACATGAAATAAATACATATTTACACCATGTGTTTTGATGCCACCTTCCAAATAGCTTGCAATTTATTGTACAAACTTACTGAAGCAGCATTTTGTGTTGTATAGAAAGCAAAGGCAAAAACATGCATGCTCTGAAGGGCGTTGATCCGCAGCCAGTAGTGTTCAGCATTGGTTGTGTGTTTATCTCTCCTTCTGTTACGTAAGCGTGTTTATGTTACATAACATCAATACCCAGAGCGGTAGCCAAATGATGTTATGCTAACTGATGGGAACACAAAAGTACTGCAGAGCTCAGCACTTCACAACGGCACTTCCCTCTGATGGTATCTAGTAATAAGAAAACCTCACCTTGCAAACATACCTGCTGTAGACATGTAATCAGTTCATTTCTTTTTACTGCTTCTTTAGCATTGATTCTAGCCTGTCTTAAATTCCCATGTATTACTTAGATTTTTATTTAAGGAATTATATTTAAAAAGGCTTTGAAGTACAAAAAAAAAAAAAAAATGACCTGGCTAAATACCTGGAGAACTCCATAAAGTTCTCTTGTATGAATCCATTGTTAAGAGGTACATTAAACATAATGATTTATAATGGCATTTACAGAGCTTAATGTTAGGTCTGAAAGATTCACTTCTAAATTATGTAGATTTGAATTACATTCATGCTAATTGAGTTAATTCAGAAAAGTGTTTATGTTGACATTAAATCACTGTGTTTTGGAGACAGTCTTCCACTAAACCTGCTCATTCATGGTAAAATCAGATTACTTTTGTCTCCCTTACTTCAGTATTTATTATAATTAGTATTTATGTACACTATATAAATATATAATTATCTGCATACATCTGCCATATGGCCTCTAATTTTCTTTGACTCCTTTTTATTACGTTGAAAGTTTTTTGAGGGATGGATATATGTCTTCTGCTTCCACAAGCCTCAAAACTCCTAACAGAATACTCTGAACATTGTGAACATACATTTTCAAGACAATTAACAATGTTGTAGCTTTGGAAGTATCTCTTAGGAATCAAACCTAAATGACTCCTCCCAGATACAAGACATCTCTTGGGTGGTTTCTTAGAGTAAAACATTTCCAAATTACTTGTTTATATAATCAAATGGCCACGTCCTCTGCTCCTTTGAGAGCTATGTTAAAAGGAAATTCAACATCTAAACAAGTATTCATTTGTAAAAGATCATACTGTATCTGAAGGCTAAAAATGGTTTAAATGTATAACCTATTTCTAGGTTATGCTAATTTATCTATTAATACTTTCTTATTCACTTTTTCCCAACTTTTTCACTCAGATCTCATCAGTGATATTTTATTTTCCCAGCCCATGTGTACAGGGATTTCTAGATCCATCGCTTACCTTACAGGTGTTTCTTAACTAAATAAGAATTTTCTTAAGAAAATCAAATATATTAATATAAAAGTTCAAACTTCCCTAATGGTTAAATTGGGAGAGATATTATGTTACATTACAAAGGATTCTTCACTTTATAAAAGAGACCTCTCATTTCTTCTTTCTATAAATATTATTGAGCACATTTGCAAGATAAAAAGAGTTCCGTGGATGCATGGTGGTAACAGTAGTGAAGCAATGTGAAAGCACTTAATGTCCCTGAGCTTCACATTTAAAAATGGTTAAGATGGTAAATTTTAGCTTATGTGTACTTTATCACAATTAAAAATATATATATTATTAAGCATTTCTGTGGGGCCTGCTCTGTGCTGCCTGCTGAGGCCATGGCACTGAGTGAGACAGAGACTATCACTGCCCACACAACACTTGCAGTCTAGTGGGACAAACAATCTAGTTCCCTGAACATGTTACCCAGCAAATGTGGCCCACTGTGGTAACTGAAAATCTAGCAGTGGGAACCCAATTTATTTAGAGGGGCTCAGAGAAGGCCTAATTCAGGAGGTGATATGAATATGAGATGGGTTTAATTATTTGAAATATACAGGGAAAGGCTTCAGAACCAAGAGATCACCACAGAATAGGAAAGAATTCAGTGTGTTTGAGCTACTAAAGGATAGCTGTTAGGGGTGAAGAAATTTTTTGGGGTGGAGAAAATATGGAATGAAAAGCAATTGGAAAGGAACCAGGTTCCAGATCTTCTAGGTAAAAGGGATTTAGATTTTACTCCAAGTAAAACAAAACCTACTGAAAGGTTTTAAACAGGAAATTGACATGGTCTTATTTATACTTTAAAAAGCCTACTCTGACTGCAGTATAGAGGATGGGTTGAAAAGGGAAGTGTAGAAGCAGAGAGAATAAATAAACTATGTGAACACTTTTCTCCTGTTACATCTAAGTATAATTTGACTTAAAAACACAATGCACTTAATATTTTTCAAGGATATATTTAAGGGGAAATAAATGTAAAGTGTATCTACTGGTTCTCATTTTTTTCCTTATATGAACCTAAATTGTTTCTTCAACTATTTATTCTATTCCAACTATACTTTAATTTGCTTTCTTTTGTATTTTTTCCTGAATATATAGTGGATATTTTTTGACCAATGAAATAGCTTATGATAAAGCTATCATTACTTATTATTGAGTTCAGCGTTACTCATATGCAATGTATTACTATTGCTGTTATATAAATATCAGATGATAAAAACACTGCAAACAATATTTTGTTGGTAGAAAGATGTTCCTATATAACTGTCTGTTGTCTTATCCTCAAAGGTTGATGTTGTCCTTCCCTCCATCTTATTCAAATTGTCCAATTCTTCCCTGACTACTTGGGCCCCACCTCTGGGGATCAAAGAGGAGTTTCCTGGAGAAAGGGCACATCTCTAAAGTGGGCCACATACACCAATAAGTGTCTTTTTTGATACTAAAAAAAAATTAAAACACTTGCATCACCAAAAACGAAGAGTTGGCAGAAAGCACACAGAATCAGGGCAGAATTCCCATTGTCAGCTGTGAAATAAAGTTGCACTGATTAAAACATAGCCAGGCATTCTTTGCCTCCTTGCATCCTCAGTCTTCATTTCATGAAACAAAAACCAGCTAAACTATGATGAGAAAAATACATCACTGTGCCTGCTGCATAACTCAGAACACACAGGATCTGTACAAGCTAGACACCTGGACTTTATCTCCCCACTCTCAGGGTGGTGATGTGAGAGGCAGCCTAAGCACTGTCACCCTACATAAAAAGTTCCAGCCCCTCATGTCTTTCTCTGCCAACCCTGATCCAGCAACTCTCAGAAAATAACTGAGAAGGAAGGGTATAGAAGCAGAGTCCATGTTGGCTTAAGTACGTTAACAGCTGAAACAAATAAACCCTAGCATTGCAATTAACCCAGAAGTTTTCCCCTCCTTCACACAACAGTCCAAACTGGGTCTGAAGACGGTAAAGAAAGTGGGACAGGCCTGCTCCTTTTAGGAACTCAGGAACCCTGGTGGCCAGAGCCACTGTCCTCTTAACGAGGTGACTTCCAAAACCGTCCTGAGCATCAACATCCAGCAAGCAGATGTGGGAAAAGGAGTAGATTACATATGGGAGCTTCTGCTTGCTCAGCCCCGGAAGTGGTGCCCATGACATTCACTCACGTTCTTCCGGCTGGCATCCCACCTGCAAGGGAACTGAGAGATGTAGCCTGGCTGTGTGTTCAGGAAGAAAAGGAAAAGGTTTGACCATCACTTAGCCATCTCAGTCACGTCAATGATGCTGTGGTTCTCACATGGAAAGAGCTATAAAAGTAGGAATGGGGGACAGACTTCTGGAAATTGTTTTCTTAGCTCATTTTCTCATGGTTACAGACAATCAAATTGGAAGTGGAAAAAATAATTTACTGTTTTGAAGATGAATATGTATTAGAGATTTGGGATAGCTATCAACTTCCCCTAACTAAATATCTGGGAAGGGAATTTAGTTACAACCTACATTCAGAGAGGGGTGTAATAGTGATTTATATAGAATATATATTGGCAAATTTTGAAGGAGTCTCTACTATAAGATAAATACATTGAGCCTGTAAAAACATGCTTGGAGAAAATTAAAGGAAATATCATACGGCAACAAATTAAAAACACACCTCTGAATGTGACTTATTATAGAAATGAGAAGAAAAGCACCCTCGAAAGAATGTAAGACAACAAAGCTTCCAGGAAATAAAAGTTGTAAGTATGAGGAATGAATAGTCCAAGAGGAAACAACAGTGTAATAGAGAAAAAGGAAGGAGAGGGTTATTAATGACATAGGAAAGGATCAAAAGGACACAAAAATGCAATAGGATAATTGAAATGACTATTGGAGATGTGTAGTGTGCAATTGGAATGGAAGAAAATGATTAGGGATATGGAAACAAACTTGAGTTCTCACAGAATAAAAATAAAGTGTATAGATGTGAAGGGATGAAGAAAAGAAGACTGCTACGAACAGAGAACTGAGAGCATCACACAGGTTCTGGGAAAAAAAAGTCTAGAAAAATACTGATAAAATATCTGTATATGGAGATTAAGGCCATTTGATTCCAGGCAAAAATCAAGCAAAAAGAAATACAAAGAGATGCATTCTGGCACACATTTTGAATTATAAGGATAAAAAAGTTAGATCCTATCCAGGCTCAAAAGAAAAGCTACCTACAAAAGAAGGAAAAATGGGTAAGATTCACCTGCCTCTGAAATTTGAGATCCCCTTCTCATTTATGTGTCTGTTCTACCAGTGAGTTTTATACTTTGTGTGTTTTCATGATGGTACATAACCTTTAGCTTCTGCCTGTAGGATTCCCTTAGCATTTTCTGTAGGGCCAGTCTAGTGGTGATAAATTCCCTCAGTTTTTGCTTGCCTTGGAAAGACTATTTTTCCTTCATGTCTGAAAGATAGCCTTGTTGAGTTTAGTATTCTTGGCTTGCTGTTATCTTCTTTCAGCACTTTGAATATGTCATTCCATTCTCTCCAGTTTGTAAGGTTTCTGCTGAGAACTCTGATGTTACTCTGATGGGGATTCATTATATGTGATACTTTTCTCTCACTGTCTTGGAATTCTCTGTCTTTCACTTTTGAGAGTTTGGCTGTAATGTGACTTGGAAATGATGTTTTTTGGTTGAATCTATTTGGGAATCTTTGAACTTCCTATATCTGGATATCTATAATTCTTCCGAAACTTGAAAAGTTTTCAGATATTGTTTCATTCAGTAGGTTTTTTTTATGCCTTTTCCCATGTCTTCTTCCTCTGGAACCCCCATAATTTGAATATTTTTTCTCTTGATGGTTCCATATGTCACATAGGCTTTATTTATTCATTTTTATTCTACTTTTTAAAAAAATCTGGCTGGGTTATTTTAAAAGACCAAGTTCAGAAATTTTTTCTTCTGCTTGATCTAGTCTATCATTGGAGCTCTTGATTGTATTTTTTATTTTATTCATTGAATTTTTCAGCTCCAGAATTTCTATTAGGTTCTTTTTTATGATATCTATCTCTTTGTTGAATTTTTCATTCAGATCATGAGTTGTTTTACTGATTTTTTTGCATTGTCTGTATTCTACCTCACTGAGTTTCCTTAAGATAATTATCTTTTAATTACTAATATTAATAATCATATTTAGTTACCATCAATATTTTTAGTACTATGATTAATATAATAAATAACTAATACCAATTTAAATTAATAATATTTTGAATTCCTTCTCAGACATTTTATAAATTTCTGTTTCTTTGCCTTCACTGGAAAATTATTTGTGCTCCTTTGGAAGTGTCATGTTGCTTGCTTTTTCACGTTTTCTGTGTACATATGTTGGTACTGTGTATCTGGTATAATAGTCACTTCTTCCAATTTTATGGAGTAGCTTTCATAGGAAAGACTTTTTCCTGTAGATGTATCTATATTGTCAATTGGGTAATATACTTTCAGTTTGGTTCTGGTGGCTGTCATAATGTAGTCTCTGCATGATTTCTTTGGCTTTCTGCAAGTTACTTAGTAACTTAGGCTACAGTTGTTTGTGGAGGTTGTGATGGGGCTTTCCTGGGGACTGGGGTGCTACGTGGGCCAGTTCTCAGGCTCCTGGGTGGTACACATGGGCACTGGCTGTGCACCAGTGAGCCCTGGGCAGACTGGTCCTTGGTGTTCATATTCCCTGATATCACAAGTAAGCACCAATGGTGGGTCAGCTTTTGGGTCCCTGAGAGGTATGCTCGGGTCTGTGGCAGCCCTGCTTTTGGAGGGGATGATGTTGCTGTTGGTGGTGGTGGCCCCTTGCAGTTTGTTCTCAGCCTCTGGGGAGTGCAAACTTCGGTTCCCTATGTCATGGAGGCAGCCTCCTTAATGTGCAGGTCTGCCTGTTACCCAGGATATAGGGTGCTGCACAGGCTTCAGTGCTGGCCATGTGAACACACTTCCAGGTCCAGC
Organism: Lepilemur ruficaudatus; assembly: GCA_963574885.1. Classification (NCBI taxonomy): domain Eukaryota; kingdom Metazoa; phylum Chordata; class Mammalia; order Primates; family Lepilemuridae; genus Lepilemur; species Lepilemur ruficaudatus. The sequence continues at coordinate 33,928 of CAUYRT010086810.1, read as the reverse complement.
TGGAGTCATGACACTGCAGCCCTCCAAGTGAATATGAGGGGATATCTATATGGTTGGGCTCTAGGGATTTAGAGATGCAGGGGTTATTGGGCTCCAGGGCAGGATGAAGTCTGGTGTTTATTCTAGTCTCAAAATAGTGCCATGCTGCAGCAGCTTGGGTCCCAGGAGTTGGTGGAACCCAGTGTGAATTCCCTCTTTGGGACAACATAGTCTCATGGACTCAAGGGCTGAGGGCTTTTCCGGTAGCCAGTACTGTAGGCGTCTGTTATGGGAACACAGACTGCCGGGGATCTCCACAATGGAGAATCCCTCCTTGACTGGCCACCTGCTTTGCTTCCTCTCTTGGCTCCCATCTTGAGTTTCCCTCCTGAGGGTCCCTCTCACTTCCCTGCTGAATTCCAGCATTCTTCCTTATATGCTCTATTTGACCTGTGGTTATCTGCTTGCTGTTTTGGTACTCCTTTGAGAAGGAGATGAGTGCTGAGTGCTTCTAGTCAACTATCTTGATCACATGGGATAGTATTGTTTTGCTTTTTACATTCTTGCAGAGAAGAGTGTCAGAAACAGAACAATTTGCAGCTTTGTTGAGCTTTCATGGTCTTTTGACTCTGAACAGGAATTGATCATATTCTAAAATCTACCAACTCAAAATAGACTTTTAGTTATTGATGCTTATATGACACCTGTATTTTAATTTTAATACCACAGCAAAAATGAAGGTCAGCAGGAGGGATAACGCACACGGAGTAGATAAATCTCATGTATTTAGAAAAAAAAATGTAATTCTTTCTGGCTTTTTTTGTAGTGATTTTAAACTACTTTGTTTATGCCAGTGTCAAGTCTCACTGCCTAGTAGAGCAAAGAGCCCCACCTAGGCCTACTGAATCAGAAATCTTGTTTCAACAAGCCCTCATGTGATTCTGACAAATGCTAACGTTTTAAAGACTAGCACAGTGAGTATCCTCAGAGCGCTGATATTACATTTGTATTGTTGCAACAGTGGTTGATTCTGACATTTAAGTATCTTCGGATCAAATAGTTTTATATTAACTATGCCAATATTAAAAAATCATACCTTTGGCAAAAAATTCTCCAAATTTAATCAGTTCAAAAATTAAAAAAAAAACCCATCACAGAACAGATTAAATCATTACAAATTTCCCTAATCAAAACACAAAATGCCAACATAAGAAATGTATGAAAGTGAGGGGTTCTCCTTGAGATTAACCAGTGATTGCAGGAGACCTTGAACCCTACATGCAGGCCTTGCCTGGCCCTAAATCTTGCCTCTTCTTTATGCAGTAGCTCCTAGGACACCTCTCTGGAGCTACTAAAGGATACACTTTGAAAATCATTGACTCAGACTAGTCATCTGACCCTTAATTATATACTGCCTTGGCCTTATATCTTCTCATAGTTTCATTTTGTGTTGTATTATTATTGCTTTTGATTATTTACTTTTTGCATGCTTGTGGTCTTAGCTCATGCAGGAGACAGGAGAAAATACTGTAAAACATTGAATGTCTTATATACTATAAAGAAGCACACAGAACAAGCATATAAGCAAACCCAATATAGCCAGCCAGCTAGTTAGGAAACCAAAAGCAGGGGCTCTGTGTGCAGCATTTCCTGTATTTTCCATAGTCTGTCAACTGCATGGAAGAATTGGCACAAAGAAGACATAGTCCAGCAAGATGACAGAGTTAACAGCTATCCAAGTGGTTTACTTTAAAAACAAAATCAATTAGGACCATTATTTTTCTCCTATAGACCCCATATTTAGAAAGATTTTTAACTATAGTACACCAAGTAATATATTAGTTTTCCCAATTTTACTCAACGTAAATACATATCATGCATTCTCAATGGGGGCAAATATTGGTTCTTGTGGTATGGGTTAAAATGTCTTACTCTTTTCATATATAAAACATAGATATACACACAGTACGTAAAAACAGTGGAAGTATATATATGGTACCAAAATTTTTATGGTGGCCATTAGAAAAAGTCTAAAAAGAATCCATATGAAGAAATTGGTGGGAAAAAAGGTAATGATACATTCATACAAATGACTTACAATCAGAACTTTGATCTATATGAGTATACCAGTATTGCCACACTGAGTGGGAATTTCAGTCAAAAGAAAATAAACATCACATCTCAGCTTGTGGGTAAATGTAATTGTTCATTAAACAGTCAGCACTCTGCATGCCAGTAGTGCTGTAAGCGTAGAAGAAACGAGAACAACTGGAAGGCTACTGCAATAGTCCAAGAAACAGTGGAGACTGGACTAGTATGTTCACATTTTGGATGTATTTTAAAATACGCTCATTTGAAATATTTAAAACAGCTCAAGGTCCCAATAATAAAAGATTCCTAGTTGAGAAATACATTTCCCAAAGTTCTAGGTCTTATTTGGGGTGGGAGGAGGAGATCTTGGGCTGTTTATATACATAGTCAGAAAAAATTCTTCCTGGCATGGTCATTCTTTAAGCTGGCAAAAAAAGCAAATCAGCAAATCTCATATTTTCCTTCATAAGAAAATTTTGTTTGTAGCTGGACTGAATTTCTATTTGGGCAAGGAGTAGCACTTATTCAAAGACAAGCTTTGTATATTTTGTTACACAGATGTCCTTTATTTTTGAAGCTGTCAACAACATTTTCATAATTGTAAATGGTCTAGGTTGATGTAACCTGTTATATTATGTAGCTTTGAATGTGAATTTGTATTTGCAGAGCTCAAAAAATACATAATGAGCATTAATGACTCTTCCCATGCAATTTTTAGCTCACTCCTGGCATTAATCAACTGTTATGCTTAGTGTGGTCAAACTGTCTTCCCGATAAAACCCAACTTTGGCCCATGACTATGTTTTTCCAATGGCTATTAATCAATTTTGCAAGCTGCCTCAAATTCTTTTTGGAGATAGGATGTCATAAATAAGTAAAAATAATAATTGGTTTGTCCAGGAAGTGGAAAAGTGCAAACTAGGCTACGTGCAAGGCAGCATGACTGGGGCATATTTGGGCAAATGGGAAAAGACCGATTCTTCTCTGTGGTTATATGGGCCATGTTGCTTATATATCACTCTCTTCTGTGATCTAAGAAGGTTTATAAACAACATGTGATCCAAGGGTCTACTCTCAAAACAAATACATTTCATGAGATGTGACCTGTCATTTAACTTTAGCAATGACTTGAGATCATTAGTTAGGGTTTATATGGAATGTTAATGTTAATGGGCTTGTATCTCTGACAAAGAATAGGATTTACAGGGGAAAAAAAATTCAGGTTAAATAGAGATTTAAACTGGTTTCCTCATTCCCAGAGGGCAAATAAACTACATTAAAAATACGTATGCAAACATATGTTGAGGAAATATTTGTACTCTATATTAAAGGTATTGTTTGCTATGTCTTTGTGTATATTCAAAATATATTTTAAATTACTTATAAAGGGAAAATAATTTGGCTTATCTTACTTATACCTCCGATGGAGAGACAAATTAGCTGACAGACCTGAGACTAGGAAAAGGTCATGAAATGTTTAACAACCTGTGGAACAGAAAGAGAATGCTAATTGCAAACTCACATTAAAAGTAGTGAAGCTACAAGCCACCAAAGAGAGGTGGGTCTCTTCCATCCTCAATGACAGTGTAGGAGACTAGGGGTTTAGGGGCTTAATTTTTCAAAGAAGGGCAAACTTACTTGGACACATACTGCTGAAGAGAGAGGCTCGTGAAATGAAGCCAGAAGGCAGATGCCTCTTGCATGCCAAGATTTGAGGTGAATGTCAGTATGTTTATGATCTTTGGGTAAGGGCATGAAGAAAAGGTACAATGGAAGACAGAATAGTCTAAGATTCTGGTATATTCCTGTTATGACAAATAAAAACAGAAGATGTCAGGTTGTAGTCTGGAATGTTGGTTCTTGGTGCATTCATGGCTGAAGAATGACCAGTTGCACCAAAGTAAGGCAAGTAGGAAAATCCAGTTTATTGAGGAAAGAAAGATAAGATTATAGAGCAAGAGCAAGACATAGGTTTACAGAGCACAATACATATGCCACAGATGACGACCAGACCCACTGTCATAGCAAAGGGAGAGCAAAAGGAAGGGCCTGGTTATGCTCTACATCTTGTTTTATAGTGCCCAGATTGAGACCTCCCTCGTGGCTCAGATGTCACCATGGAACTACTTTGATTGGACAGTTGGGAGTTGTATGACCTGAGTCTTATTATGCATGGGGATCTCCCACAAGCTTTTCTAAAAGCCCATTTTGGGGGGATAAACCACTACATCACCCACTTTTGTCCCTAAAAACTCCCAAATCCCTCACTATCTACCTAACAAATGCAAAACATTTTTTGGTCACAAAAACAACAAATCCCTAATTCTTAAGTGCTATGTGAGTGTCTATTCCACACCAATTCTATAAATCATGTGAGGGGTTTTAAGTGAAACAGCCCTGATTCTATGGTATGTAACTATTTTACGAATGAAGTATTTTAATTTGGAAGCAATCACCATCATATTTCACATATAGTGTAACAATATATATCAGTTATAATTTAAGAATTTCACAAGAATATGTTAATAAGTAATTAAACTACCTCATAGTTCAGACTGGGTCTTCCCTTTAAAAAATACTGTTTTCAAAAACTAAATTAAAAAAAAAAACTTTTGTAAAACAGCATGTGGGAGGTAGAAAACAAAATAATACTGCAGTTAAGGTCAAGGGGGGAAAAGCAAGCTCTAACATTCAGATTTTTGCAGATCTCAGAGAGCTAAAGACTTTTATTAAGATTTCCAAGACCAAATTTCCAGTGTCTTGTAAGTCAGCTATGCTATACACAGACCAAGACCTGAAGCCCATTTACGATACCTGAAAACTTAAATGTAAGTTCTAACTAAGTTTTCAGCTCTAAAGATCAACAAATACAGTAAAAGCAGTTTGCAAGTCAGCAAGCCTCTGTATATGCGTAGGGGTCTTCTTTTTAAACCTTGCTCTTAAGTAAATCTCTGTCACTGTTTATGGTTGTTTATATCCTCATATGGAAAAAGAATGCATTTTGCTGGAGCCAAACAAAAATAATGAACTGGATTTATGGCTAATTTCTCTCAATTATCTTCCTAAGCAAGATCTTAATCCAAGGATAGTCAGGGAAATAATGTCTCAGCGCTAGAGAAAGCTGCTAGACTTGGTAACACTTTATAGGAAACACATTGCCTGCATATTGTAACATCCCAAGCTGCCTTTTTTCCACCAAGATGTGGGCACTACATTTCTTTCTGAGTGAGGAAGCAAATGAATCATTGGGGGTGATAATAGTATTATATCATTGTTGAATTCCAGATTTGGTGACTGTCTGATGATTATATAAGACAGTGCTTTGTTTTTGGGAAATACTGAAGTGTTTTGGGTTAAAAGGGCATCGTGACTACAATTTACTCAAATGGCCTCAGCAAAGAAAGAGAGAGAGAATGACAAATCAAATGTTGTAAAATGTTAATGACTGGCTGAGGAAATGAGGAAATCTTGTATTATTCTTGCAACATTTCTGTAAGTGTGAAATTTTTTCAAAATAAAAGAACAAGTTTAAAAAGGACACAGCTTGAAGGGCCTCCAACTGACCAAATTTGGAACTATTTGAACCTCAAAAAAAAAAAAAAATGACTGCAATTGATTGTAACCCAATGAATAAATAAGAATCTAGGAGTCCACATGATACTTTAAAAAGAGAGAAAGAAAGAAAAAGTACTTACCACCACCAGAGGCTACTATTATGCCAACACCTTACTCCAAATTTTTTTAGATAAAAAAAAAGTAAGCACTTACCCCATCTTTTTGAGAGGAATTATAGTCATCACCACTTGCTAAGTGAAAGAAAGCTTTTCATTTCAGAATGACAGCTAATACATGTTGAAGAAGTGATAGAATTAAAAAAATCACCATTTAACAATGACCAATGAAATAAACAATTATGTAAGGATCATCAATGCATGCTGAAAAAAATGTATGTGTGTAAATACATAGAAAGATAACACAAAGACGGTAAAATGTTAATGATATTGAAGCTATGACATGGGTGTACAGGTATTGTCTGCATCATTCCTTCAAATTCTTGGTATGTTTGAAAGTATACAAAAATACAAAAGCTTTGTGAATACCAATGCCAGTCTGTGTTTGACTGGAGAATAGAAACTTAATCCTAACCAGGAGGTCATCAACCCCTTCAGTTATTAAAAGACCTTGGCATATTTGTTATTCTGCTACACGCCTCAACACAAAATATACATACTAAAGATTTTCTGCTGGCTGCTGAATTTAACAAAGGTTTGCTCTGCAGGTATTCAGAAGAGTGCATGAAATAAAAGAAAGTGGCATAGGAGGTTCCACCCTCAAATTCCCCAGGCGCTGGGCTCTACTTGTCACAAGGTAGAGAACCCGGTTGATTGACACTCTGAAGTCAAAAATTAAACATCCAGCTACACTTACAACATAAAGTCTTAGAGTTGTCATTATTCATATGTTAAAGCAGCAGTCCCCAACCCTTTTGGCACCAGGGACCGGTTTCATGGAAGATGATTTTTCCACTGACAGGCGAGCATGGGGAGCAGCTCTAAATACAGACGAAGCTTCGCCTGCCTGTCTGGCGCTCACCTCCCACTGTGATCCCCCAACCCCTTTCCTAAGTTTCACAGAGGCCAATTTTTCCATAGATGGCGGCAGGGGGGAGGGGCAGAGCTCTGCAGCAGGACCTTAACAGGTTGAGGTGCCCAGTGGTTGGGCACTGTAGTATTAAGGGATAACCGAATTCCTCCTTATTCTTTATTAGTACACACTGTTAGAAACGCCGAGAGAGGAATGCACAAATGAGACTGAGATGAAAGTTAACAGGTTTATTTTAAGGTCTGTGTACAGATGGGCTGAATCCAAAATGGCGGCTAGGGCTTTTATAGTCGGTTTTTCTCAGACCCTCAAAGAGGGAGGCGCTGGAGGGGGGGTCTTAAAGGCAAAGTTCCCATGGAACTTTCCATCAGCCTCTGGGTTTGGCCTAACACACAGCTGTCTCAAGAAAAGTCTGAGGAAATAGCTGACGTCAGACTGTGTCTTGATTTCATGGATAGTCATTCGGATATTCTCTTTAGCTACAAGCCCTATCCACAATGATGAGAAAAGACTTATCATTGCTAGCATAACTTCAGTGCCGTCCTCAACTCCACAAATCCTGTCATATCTCATCTTTAAAGAAAATATCCACTGTTTCTAAAGCCATACAATAAAAAGTTCTGATAGTAAATAAAGTTATTTTTGCATAAACATGACAGAGTGATTTTTAATGTTTCTATTCTTATTGCAAAATATATTTAAAAGTATCTTAATATATCTACCTTAATAACATCATTTGTAAATACGATATGAGTCCATTGGTCTTTGTATATAAAACCAGATGTGACGTACAACTGCACCATCTTTGTGGCTACACATCCTAATCTTACTGGGGCCTGGAGGTCTACTTCAGCGATGGTGTTAAACTAAAATGCGTTGCTATTGTATGCTAGAATCGGGCAAACCATCATGGGCCTGCCACAGACTCTCATGTGGAATAAGCCAGTTCTGTAATTTTGTGCTGAAAAACTACCCAATGGTGTATGAGGAGAACAATAGCTGAAAACAATATTGGATCAAATTGTGTAACTTCCAGGGAGAACTTGTTGAGGAGACAGAATAAACAATTCTGTGAAAAACTTTCAAGGGCCTTTGCTTTAAACACAACAATCCTTAAAATAGTTGGTTTGGAGGAGCTTTAGTTTCAGCATTCTCCAACTTTTAAATCATGCCTTAAGGTGGTTGTGTTCAAAGTGCTACATACTCCTCTGGCTGTGCATGACAAGATTCACTGGAAAACTTCAATTTATACTGTTTTTCACCTAAAATAATGGGAAATAATACAAAAATATTTAATATACAGGTGGACACTGTTGCCATCTGTATTAGTCAGGGTTCTCCAGAGAAACATAACTCAATAGGATATATAGAGATATATAAGAGGAGATGTATTATGGGAATTGGTTCACGCAATTATGGAGGCTGAGAAGTTCCACAATTTGCTTTCTGCAAGATGGAGAACCAGAAATGCCAGTACTATAATTCAATCTGAGTCTGAAAGCTTAAGAACAAAGGGAACAAAGGGATGGTATGACTACCAGTCTGAGTCTAAAGGCCTGAAAGGTGGAGTGCGGGGAAGTGTGTAAGTCCTGGAATCCAAAGGCCTGAGAATTAGGATATCTGATGTCCAACAGCAGGAGAAGATGATGTTCCAGGTCAAGATGAGTGAGAATTCACCATTCCTGTTCCTTTTTATTCTATTCAGGGCCTCAATGGATTGGAAGATGCCCACCCACATTGGTGAGGGTGGATCTTCTTTACTCAGCCTACTGACTCATGTTAATTTCCTCTCAGACACATCAGAAATGTCTTACCAGCTGTGTGGTTGTTCCTTAACCCAATCAAGTTGACACATAAAATATTAACCGTCACACTGTCCCTCAGGCTACATGTCAGCTGTTTCCTGTGCCCTACTGCACACAAAGAAGAACCTGAGGGAAGATGGAGGTTGTACCACACACATGCTGACACGTACCTTCTTGGGTTTCCAGTTGTGTGTATATAATTTTGTATGGCCCAGTTAAGTTGGGTTTTGAATTAAATTATCTGGTCCTGATTCAAACAAACCTTCGCAAATCAGAAAAATGGTGTAAATAGACTTCTGCAAAAACAAACACTACTTCCCCGTCCCAGAAAAAAAAAACCCACACCTTTTTGAAGATAAAATAGCACAAGCACAAAAAAACAAGAAGAAAAAGACAAAACTGACATTTCTATTCTCTGTAGATCTTCATTGACTACATAATGTGGTTGAACCAATAATGATCTCAAGCTCTGAAAAACTCTGAGAAGAATGCCAAAAATAAAAGAGTATCAAGACTTTTGAAATATGGATTTAAATTCAGTTTTGTTAACAAGGAACCTTACCCTGAGGACCTATTGTGCCTTGGAATAATACTTCATGAAAGAACAAAGCCATTATGATCAGCAGGATGTATAAAAATTAATAATCTGAAATATGAAGTTATAACTTTGTAATTTTTTTCAGTATGGTTTACACATGAGATATTTAATTCTTTAAAACTTTTCATAAATTTTAATGATGAGAGTTTCTGAATATAGGAGTTCCTATATAAAATTTATATATAAGTAACATTCCCATTTTAGTAGCACACGGACAGGAATGTTTTACTGATGTACTTGGCAAAAAAGCTTGAAGACAACCAACTTTCGGATACAATGTGACCGTGAGTAGTATAGTCAATGCTTATTTGTAACTAAAGGACGATACTCTTGTTAAAATCTTGTTGCTATGGACCCTAAGATAAAATCCTTAGCTACCCTGGCCAATTATGAAGGGATAATCATTATCAGTGGGTGTGTTTGGACATTTTTAAAGAGAATTAATACTAAAATAAATGGAAAAATACTTCTTACACCCAGACTTCCAGACGGAACTGAGCAGTGAATCCATATATATTACTTTTGAGGCATTCAGATCTAAAGAAACTAAAGGTGGCAGAACTAATTCTCAAAGGGACAGAGTAGCATGTATTTTGCTAGTCTGCAAGCAGAGCTATATTAGTTTTAGTAATAATGTTTTTTGGTTTTTTTTTTTTTTTTTTATACAGAGTCACACTCTGTTGCCCGAGCTAAAGTGCCATGGCATCAGCCTAACTCACAACAACCTCAAACTCCTGGGCTCAAGCAATTCTTCTGCCTCAGCCTCCCCAGTAGCTGGGACTACAGGCATGTGCCACCATGCCCGGCTAATTTTTTTCTATATATTTTTAGTTGGCCAATTAATTTCTTTCTATTTTTTAGTAGAGACGGGGTCTCGTTCTTGCTCATGCTGATCTCAAACTCCTGAGCTCAAGCGATCCTCCTGCCTCGGCCTCCCAGAGTGCTAGGATTACAGGCGTGAGCCACTACGCCTGGCCAGTAATAATGTTTTTAATTGTACATGGTTCATTATACTTAGGCGAATTTCTGTATTGGACATACATTGCCTTGATAACTAATTATAAGGACCAAGAGAGTCAGTTCTACCAAAATAATTGATGCATGAAACAATGGGAGCCCTCAAATCATGGCTCTCACTAGCAGAGTGAGTTGCAGGAAGCCCATGTTCCGGGACTAGCATGAGGCTGGGCCAGCTGCCTTAGTAACCCTCACTCTCATTTCAGGTGCTCCAAGCAGTTTTTTGTTTTTGATTTTAGAGTGACACACTGAAATCAGTGCAGTTTACCTTAAACCTCCCTCTAATCTGGAATGCCTGGGGAAAGGCACATTTCTCATTCCAACCATGGGTTCTCAGAAATTTATATACCATAAAATAGAATGTAATTATAAAACACTTATAAATTACTTGACATTTGCTCTATGCATGGTATTATGGTTAGCACTTTACATGTATAATCTGTCTCATTATAAAATGTTTCTAAAGAAGTCTTATGACTCTAACCAAGCGTCATTTTAAAACAACCATTACTTAATGGCTTAATTCACATAAGTCAAATACTTTTGCAGACTGTCTTTTCCCCAATAACTACTATTCAGCATGAGTTTCCTCTATACAGATATTTCAGGCTTGTTTCCAACTTTTAATAGATCACTACATCTGCTTTTAATTCCTTCTACCTCAAGCTTTTCAAAATATAATGCATGGATGACTCACTCCTTAGCACCATCAGCTTTCTAACTGAGGTCCAGCCTAGGACAGTGTAAGGCCTGTAGTAACTCTCAATGCCTGGACCCTTGCAAATGCAGCTCAGAGCAACGGGTAAATGGCATCTATGGCTCCATCATGGAACAGTAGGGCCTCTAGAGACTCATGGAGCATATATTGCAAAATTTTCTGTCTTTAAAGAGGAGAGGTAGGCACAATGACAATTCAGCATAACTTCATATAGGCTCCCTGGTTTGCTAAGTGCTATATATCGTTATCACATACACTTGCAAGTTCCAGAGTCACATAAACTGCAACCTCAGTTCAAATCCTGTTATCCAATTCATAAACCAGGTTACTTGGTCCTGAGTTTCCTCATCCAGAAAGGAAGGGTAATAATAATATATCTACTGCCTAGAGTTGATGTAAGGATTAAATGAATTGTTTTTTTTTTCTAGATAAATTGCTGAGAATGTGCCCAATACATAGTAAGCACTTAACACAAGCTGATTATTTAAATCTAAAGTGTCAACAACCCTAAGAGGCGTATATTAATATTGCCATTTTATCATAGAGAAAATAAGCTCAGGGTTAATTTAGTGCTTTTCTTGGGTCCTACAGCAAGTACGTGATGATACTTGCCTTTGTATCTAAGCTGGATGCTCTTAAATTTCAAGTGCTTTTCTCTATACCATACAGCAACAGTCCCCAGCCTTTTTGACACCAGGGACCAGTTTCATGGAAGACAATTTTTCCATGGAACAGGGTCACAGGGAGGAGAGGGAGATGGTTTCGGGATGATTCAAGCACATTACATTTATTGTGTACTTTATTTCTATTATTATTATATTGTAATATATAATGAAATAATTATACAACTCACTGTAATGCAGAACCAGTGGGAGCCCTGAACCGCTGTAAATAAGGATGAAGTTTCCCTCACTTGCCTACCACTCACCTCCTGCTGTGCGGCCAGGTTCCTAACAGAACACTGACCGGTACCGGTCCGCAGCCCATGAGTTGGGACCACAGTCATAGAGCCCCACGGAGAAAAAAAATATATATGTTTTCAATGAGAACCAAGTAGAAGCTTATAGTATAGACAAGGCTATCTGAGTCATGTATGATCTTCATATCTGTTTTGGTCAATATATGTATGGAAATCAGATTTGATTAAAATCCTTTTCAGAATATAACGATGAGGACAATGAATGGTGTTCTAAATTTTGAGGAGCTATTTCATAAGATGTGGGAAAATCTGAAATATCTGTGTGTGGAATGTGGCCTTTGAATTTCAAGTTTTATCAAAAAGCTATGACTCTTGCTATTGTCCACATATGAACAAATTTAAATATCAACCTAATTTCTAAATTGCTTATTGCCTATACCATAGCTTTATTTTTTTGGTTTACTTCTGCATATTTTTGTGTGGCAAAGACTAGAAAACTTAAGGGATTTTTTTTGTTTCCTTTTGTTTTGCAGAATCCAAAATGGTTTACTTTTCTAAGCAAAGAAGCTGTTGAAATGGAGAGAACCGAGCAAGTAATAACAATGTAGCATACTTTGCTTTTCCCCAATGCTATAGATAACTGGAATAGTTCATCTAATCTCTTACATAAGTCTTATGCAAGAGACGTGAGCCAGTTCTTTCCTGATCTAGTGCCAGAGCTAATTCAGATATTTAAGGGCCTTTGTTTCCTAATACTCCTGCTAAGCATGGTATATGCTTACTTAGTTCACTTAGGTTATTTTTAAATTACTTGGGTAAACACACACACTCACACACACATTTACGTTTATAAACATCCTTGCCAACACAGTGAAAGCTCACATTGTGTTTGTTCAAGTATGCTTAGCCTGAGTGGGGAAGGAGAAAGGGAGAGAAAGGTTTGGTATAATTAATGGTACTTTTAAAAATCTTTCCTAGAAACATATATATTCACTGAATGCATTTATAAAACAAACTATTATTGTTCATCAGCCTTTTTTGTAGGGCATAACTCTAGCATAGAAGGCTAACAGCTCTATTAACTGGCTCAGAAGTTTGTTTTTTCTTATTTTTAATGAGGAAAGCAAGGCAGCTAAAAGTTAAGCCACTGTGCTTAAGGACAAAGAGAAAATCAGAAACAGAGATAGATTAGGTCTCAGAGATCCTGTTTGGAACACAAGGGTAAAGAGTAGCATGGAGGGAACATAAAAAAAAAAAAATCAAAAGATACAATTCAAGGAAATTCCTAACCTCTTCATTCAGAGCACAGTCTTCTAAGATAGCCCTTAGTCTTTGTCTTAGTGGTTTATCTCCTGTTAATGCAGAATTGTAAGTGATCATTTTGCTCACCAGACAGAGGTACTAGCTCCTTCTTGCCACTCCTCTAAGAGTTTTAATGAGCTTAACACTGACTCAGAGCAGCTATTGCTCTAGAGGCAAGACATAGAGCATTAAACAAGCCTTTCTTGGTTCCTGCCTCCTGTATGGAGCTCACTAGGATGGTATAGTTTAGCACAGTGTTTCTCAACTCTGACTGCAGTTAGAATCAACTGGAAGCTTTTATAAAATATCGTGCCTGGGTCCCACTCCCCTGGAGATACTTATTTACTTAGCCTGGGGTAGAGCCAGAGTGCAGCTGTGGTTAAGAACTGCTGGTCCAGTGGAACATTGCTCAGAGGCAGGGTGTTATGCGATCATGTTCTTTATTTCTTTATTACATCTGTTTTCCCAGTGTGTATTCACATGTAAGAAGAATTTAAGTAGTTCAGAGATGAACTTTCTTTAATCCACATAGTTAAGTATTTTTTTTCATGTGTACTTAAAAATATATCTATATGTAACTGGCATGTGAAACTTGTGAACCCACAGATATTTTTGCTCATTACTGTAGAAGAGGCAAAACGGTATCTCTACCCTCAGGGATTTTGGCTGGGTTTGAGAATTAAATTGACCTAAAGCAGATTAACAGGAGAAAAGCATACAAACTTATTTACTGTAAGTTTTACATGACACTGGAGCCCTCATAAGCAAATGAAGACCCAAAGAAGAAATTGGAATTGAACACTTACATACCAAATTGGACAAAGAGGAGTAAATTATGAAAATGTGGCAAGTCCAGGGGGCCTTGGGCTAGGGTAGTTTTGGTGGGAAAGTAACTAGGAAGATAAGAATACATCTCACAAGGTTTGTTTGTACCGATTGGTCTCAATTTCGACTCCCCATTTCTAGTGATAAAAATGTTACTTTGTTTCTCATATAGGGAGGACATCTTCCATATCAGTGTTTTTTTTCCTGATTTGGGGGTAAAAGGGGAGGTCAGAGAGCCCTTCTTGCAACTGCTATTTTTGTAAGTGCTATCAGCGCAAAGTAATCCTTATGCCAGAGTGAGTGAGATATTTTGGAGTGGCATATTCTGCCACTTTTCAGTACACCAGTATGAAGGTTTCCTTTAAAATAGTGACTTGGCCAGGCATAGTGGCTCATGTCTATAATCCCTGCATTCTGGGATGCCAAAGCGGGAGGATCACTTGAGTCCAGGAGTTCAAGACCAACATGGGCAACAGAGCAAGACCCTGTCTCTACAAAAAATGAAAAAATTAGCTGGCTGTATTGGTGTTCACCTATAGTTCCATCTTTGTTGGAGGCTAAGGTTGGAGGATCACTTGAGCCCAGGAATTTGAGGTTACAGTGAGCTATGATTGTACCACATCTGCACTTTGCAATTTAGGGCACACAATCTCAAATGCAAGTGAGACTCTGTCTCTAAAGTAAATAAACAAATAAATAAAATTTAAATTTAAAAGTGAGTCAGATTAATAAAAATATTAAATAAACCATAGGTACCATGAGGCTATCATAAAAATTATAAAGTTGGTAGGAGACTGAAAATTAGGAAATGCTAATTTAAACAGTATGGGAAAATCAATGTACTGGTATGAGCAAGTCATGGACTGTCTAAATTATTCTTGGTGGTGGCTTCCAAGCACCTGCAAGGTAAGAAAGAACTGAAGTTGACTCTGTTCAATTCCCTAAATGACCATTTAACTGATGGCCATTTCATTGGATGACCAATTTGCCAAAAGCCAATTTATTGAATGATCAGCTAACTAATTGACCAAAAAAATACTGAGAGACAGACAAAATACCAGGTCTTTTGATGGTTTTACTTTGAAGCAAATGGAGATTTCTCAAAGATCTAAAAATAGAACTACCATTCAATCCACTAAGCCCACTACTGGGTATCTACTCAAAGGAAAAGAAACAATATATCAAAAAGATACCTGCACTTGTATGTTTATCATGGCACTATTCACAATAGCAAAGGTATGGACTCAACTTAAGTGTCCATCAATGGATGACTGAATAAAGAAAATGCGGTACATATACACGACGAAATACTACTCATCTATAAACAAGAATGCAGTCATGTCTTTTGCCCCAACATGGATGTAACTGAAGGTCATTATCTTAAGTGAAACAAATTAGACACAGAAAGACAAATATTGAACATTCTCACTCATAAGTGGGAGCTAATTAATGTGTCCACATGGGTGTAGAGTGGAACCACAGACAACAGAGACGCAGAAGGGTGGAAGGGTTGATGATGAAAAATTGCTTAATGGGTACAATGTACATTATTCATGTGATAGATAACCTAAAAGCCCTGACTTCACTACAAAATCTATGCATGTAACAAAATTGCACTTGTATCCCATAAATTTATATAAATTTTTTTAAAAGGCAAAAAAAAAAAGAAAAAGAAAAAGAACTGGGATAGGACATAAATCCTCAAAATTAGAGAAACGAGTATGTTGCAATGAAGTAAAGTCATCCCTTCCCATTGCACATTAGAGAGCTATTCTGGTATCTGAAATTTGAAACACACTTGAGACTCACATTCAACTGAGCTGGGCTTAGGAATTCATAGTGCGATGACTCTGCGATGCAGAGGAGAAACTAAAATTAAAAAATAGAAAACTCTCAGTAATGCAACAGTGAATCACAGTGAATTGATTTTTGCTGTAATGGCTTTTTGTGAATTAGTGACTTGACAAACTAGCTTTCCACAAAACAGATTTGCTTTAGAGTAGTGGCTACCTATTTTATAGAAAACTGGAATGCTTTTTTTGTGGGTGAGTCTTTCTATGTAAGTCCTCTTCTCTAGGCCGCTAACTTCTGGAAGTGTTGTGTCACATCTCTGTATTCCCTCCAACCCCTGATGCGTTATATTAGCTGATGAAACGGGAACAAGCCCTGTTAAGGTACGTTTGGTGCAGTGCCCTTTTACTCAAATTGCCATTTAGGGCACACAATCTCAAACGCAAGTACCAATTGAGTCCCACCAATCCAAATAATCTATTTATGAATAGAAATGGTGAATAGGTCTATTCATTTATTCATTTATCTATGAATAAGAGATTAATTTTAGCTAGGATTAAAAAAACAAAGAGCTAATTGAAAAAGATGAATTCACACCATAAATCATGAACTGTATGAATTTAATTATAAAATTCAGTTAATAATTAAATTGAATTGAGCAACCTTTCATATATAGTAAGAATTCTGATACCAATCTATAATTTTTCCTTTCCAAAAAGTGTCGACTTGCTAACTTCCTTCCTTCAATGTGACAAGTAAAGTCATTTCTGTTCTAGTCAGAATTTTCATAACAAGCCTCCAGGTTCTGTTGATCTTTTCACGTATCTTCTGTGTGATTCTAGTCTTAGGCCGTTTTATACGGAGGTTGTCACTCTCAGGTATTAAATGTAAATAACAGTCTCTTGTGTTATACATGTTCAAAGTGTTGGTTTTAGATATAGTCTTTTTCAGCTATATTTATAGGGGTTAATTCCTCAAAGAATCTCTGTGAAATGCCTGTCACAGAGTGGGAATGTCTCTGCTAAGTATTATGTGACCTTGCATTTCTATCTCTGACTCCAACTTCTGGACTCTGCCCTATTGTGGCAATAGAAGCATTTAAAACTTAGCAACTTCAGTCAGGAAGAGTAATTTCCTGATTGGATCTCAGGAGATATGACCCCTCTACTACTCTAAGTCAATTAACACCATGACACTTCTAGTCAAACATCATCAAATGCTGTACCAGGCAGCAGACCCTCAAGGTTTTATTGTTTATTCATTTAGTACTATTATATGGACCACACCAGCATTATGTAATACACAATATATGCTGAATAAATAAACAAGAACTTTGCAAACAATGTACTACTTTAACTGTCATATTTTTCTCCAAAAATATGATCCCTCTAAGAAATAGTTCAGTTTTTAATCTAGCCCATTAATGCAGCTAGAATAGAACTAGCCATGGACTTAAGGGAACTAGATGGCTACCCAAATACCAGGCACATCCCTGTCTTAGTTCATTCAGGCTGATATAACAGAATACCATAGAGTAGTTACAAGCAACACAAATTTATTGCTCACAGTTCTGGAGGCTGGGAAGTCCAAGATCAAGGTACCACCAGATAAGAGTCCATTCTTCATGGATGGTGCCTTGTATGTGTCCTCATATGGCAGTAGAAGTGGGCTTCTGTAATAAGGGCACCAATACCATTTATAAGGGCAGAGCCCTCATGACCTAATCACCACCCAAAGGCCCAACCTCTTAATACTATCACCTTGGGGGTTAGGTTTCAACGTATGAATTTTGGAAGTACACAAACATTCAGACCATGGTAATTCTGTACCCCAAATTTCCCTCCTAAAATTCTATAATGAGAGGCATTTCAGTCATTACTTTGATTTTGAAAGGTCACTTATTTCTGTAAAGGGTTTTATACTATGTTCCCAAAGGTTAAAATCTGAGCTGGGCTTAGTGAACAGGTACCTTGAAACAAGACAGACTTCTAGTAGATTGCACAACAATGGAAAATGTGCCTTGATGCTTTGTGAAATGGGGTAAAGGAGCAGGGATCCAGAGGGCAATTGACCTGGTAGGGAAAGGGAACCAGACATAGGCATTGTCTAGTTCCCAGTACTGGGAAGGGCTGGCTGGCCCTAGACAGTTGCTTTATAACAGCAGCAATAAAACCTACAAAGAATCTCGAAGTCTAGAGCAGCACTGCCCAACAGATGGTTCTGCAATGCTGGAAATGTTTTCTGTCCACTCTATCCAATATGGTAGCCACTGGCCAAAAGTGGCTATTGAGCATTTAAACTGTGTGGCTAGTGTAAGTGAGCAACTGAATTTTTAATTAAAAATTCTTAATATAAATAGCCACATGTGGCTAGTGGCTACTGTATCAGGCAGGGCAGGTCTGGATCACGCTCTCTCTGAGTTCTGCCTATATTTTGCTGAGACCAAACAACACTCTAATTTCTTTAGTTCCCTCCTTCTTCATTTTTTTTAATTGAAAGAACATTTCCAAACAAGATCATCGAAATTATATTACTATTATTACAACTTCCATATACTGAATACCTACTAAGTATCAAGTGTTTTTATTATTACTTTTAATTCTAACAACAGGTCTCCAATATAGATATTAATATTTTTTAACAGATGAAGCTGAGATTCAGAAAAGCCAGGAAGATAGTAAAGGATGGAGCTTGAATTTAAACCTAGATCAGAGTTTGAAGTTTATATTCTTTCTACATCACACTAAAGCTACCAAGCTCATAAAAATACTTAAAATTGTTATCTGTGTCTGCTTTTCTAGATTAAATCACACATTTATTACATTTCATTAGCATAAAGAATAAAATTTTCTGTCACTTCATCATTCTGTGTACCTAGTTCCCTCTCTGTATTTGTTACAACCAAACAGAGTGACTGTTGTCTACAGCAGAAGTAGTTCTCTTAGGAAACACAAGTGGAATTATAAAAAGTATGGACAAATTTATGACTAAGAGGGTCATAAATTGCTACTAGCACACTGAGATGCAGTTATTTTTAAAGCTTGTTAGGAGGAACAGTTGGGTGTTCTTACTGCATGTTATTTGAGGTAACTATTTGTAGCTGAACATTGAGAAGGATTAATCCTGGCATGACTGAGTTCAAATCCTATGTTCTTATGATAGACCATTAGCAAATTAAAGAATTAGGATTCTTCATAGAGCTCAGTTGTAAGCTACTAATTTATTAGTTCAAGCAAGGTTTCAAGTTTGATCTACCCATTTCATTATACAAAAAATATCAACTGCTTGAAAATGCAAGACGTACACAAATCAAACATAAACAAATGTTTATATGTTTGTATAAATTCATGAGGAACAATATTAATTTTAGAGAAAGCAGAAAAGCATAATACAATTGACCACACAGTTGTAAAGAGAACATCAATTAATCAATTTTTAAGTGTTCCTTTTGATTGTTGGATTTAGCTTTCTTGAATCAGAGTTTAGAATGTTTATACTCACAATCCTCCCCACTGGAGGAGCAAATACAGAGGGAACCTTCTGCAATTTTCCTTTGGTGCAAATTGATGGTACCTAAGACATGGTAGCATTTGGTTCTTACAGAGGAGAAAGGGAACAGTAAAATGGAAAAGAGGCTCATCTTCCACTGCCATCAGAGAACACCTGTGGTTCAGAGAATGTGTCTCCCCTTACCAGGGTGAAAATATCTGATCAGCTCTGATTATGCCTTTAGGTAGAGAAACGGTGGAGAGAATTAGGTTACTATGCATGCTACCTTCCAAGCTCCCACTGCCCAAATGCATATCTATCCAGGGGTAAGGGCCCTGACACTCTGACCTTTCTCAGCTGGCCCCAGGGAGAGATCATTAGTGTTAGGCCACTCTTTCTTCTCAACAATATTAGACATCAAGCAGTCTTGCCATCTTTAAAAACTGCCCTGGGCCTTCTCTTGGTCCAAGTCCTTACCCACACCAGCGGGGAGGATTGTGAGTATAAAAGGCCACACTCCTCGAGCACATGGTAAAATGTCACTGATTATCTCTGCAACATAAACCCGTAAAGGCATGCTTTGCAAAGCAAACTGAGCAAAACTCAAATGACTCGATGTTCTTCCATTGGAATTCATTTAGGCCCTTGCTATATGTATTTCTCATGTTTCCCCATCCCATATAAAAGTCATGGCAGTTGAACTAAAGTGTTTAGCTTGTTTTCTTTACCTGCTAGAAGCTTTGGCTTCTGGGAGGAGTCAAGGATGGAGAAGAAACAGGTGGATGGGGGTGTATCTCAGAGCCCACTGTCCAAAACTCAGCAGTGAAATCTGCTTTTGCCTTCCCCACCTCTATTTCCCATAGTCTTGTGTATGTGTGCTTCCTCTTGTGGCTGTGCTATTGTAACTCTCAGGTTTTCGTTTCTTCTTGAAACTATTACATAAATTGGGCTAGCGTCACCACAGCTACTTGGAAAACAGCAAATCAATTTCATAATTATCATAAGAAAAGCATTAAAACCAGCAAAACTTATTAAAGATATGCCTATCAAGTTTATAGATGTTTTCTGTAATAAAGAATGAAGTTTATATTCCATATAGTAGTATAATATGCCCAGAAGGAGGCAAAATGCTATTAAATAGTGAGAATGAAACTTGCAAAAGCTTTACCAGAGCCATGCTGTTTAAAGGATTATGTTTTTAGATGGAGATAAATCTAACAATTGAAATTGTTGTTTTCCTAGAACTAATTCAAAAAGCATTCACTCTGGAAATCTCTTTTCTTAGTTGTTCCTTTGTTTATAATTATTTTGAACATTTGCTTTCTGTTATCTATGATAACAGAAAACAGATTTGAAAAAATCAGTTCTATTGGGTCACCAGCTTCACAAGTGACCTGCCTTTGCTTAAATAGACATTTGTTGGGTGACATTTCTGAATGATTTTTTTAAAAAAGTTATCAGAGATGAGAAGGGTAATTGAAGCTTCCAGAATCAAGAAAAACTACAAGTGGCTCATTTTTATAAATGCTATTGTCTTATATAACCCCCTGGAAGACGCCCAGTTCTCACTTCTGAGAGCTCTCATGAGTCAATTTGTCATTTGATATTTTGGAGAGTTTGCAGTAAATTGAAAGAAGTGAATTCTCCTACTAAACTTCAATGGCAAACTATCTTTTACTTTAGTTCCTTGGAAACTAAACAGAGGGAACCTATTTGATCCCTTTCTTCTCCATGCCTAATGTATTCCCAATGTCTAGAACAGTTTCTTGCATGCAGTAAGTCCCTGAGAATTGTCTGTAGAATTAAATTGAATTTTGCAAATTTTTTATTCTTTTGGAGATGGAACTAAAAAGATATGGAGCAAGAAAGTTTTTCCAGTGTTCCCCTCTAACACCCACAGACATCAACCACCCAAGCATCTGCCTTTCCTGCACCGGGGAATGGGGCATACTCCCCTGCCCTCTCTCCCCTTCCTTTCCAGCTCCTCCCTCCTCCCGTTTCTCCCTTCCCCTCCCCTTTTTCTTTCCTTTCCCCTTTTCCCTCCCCTAGAAGTTTCTAACCAAAAAGTCTATACACACAAAGAACAATTGCCAATGGGAAAATAGGATGTCACTTTATTAAGAGCTGAGCAAGGACTCAATAATCGCAATGCAAATCTCTCTAGCAAGGCAAATTTGGAGAATAAGGCTTAAGTAAGGAAGCCTGAGTCCCTGTCCCTGACTCTAAGATTATCAGGTAGTCCACTTATTCTCCAAAACACATCAAAAAGGATATAAGAAGATCTTACAGCAGGTCGGCAGGCCCCTCCAAGGCCCTCAGCCAGAGGCAGAGAAACTTTCACTCGGATAGAGGAAATAGCAGTAGAGCAACTCAGATAGGCTCGTCCGTAACCACACATGAATTCCCACCACAGGTAAAACACAGCCCAGTAGCACTCTCATGTCCTCAGTAACCACGAAACCACTTGTTCTACTTTGAAGAGGAGTTAGTGGAGGACTAGGGGTGGGTAGAAGGATGGAAGTATTAGCTTCCCTCATGGACAGAGATAGCAAGTGGGAAGAGGGAACCGAAGGTTTCCAGACAGGGAAGCATAGATACAAAATTGGGAAGTGAATTTAGGATTCCATATGATCTCTATGTTGCAGAGGAAACCGGGCCACAGAGCTATTATTTTTCCCTGGGCCTTTCCACAACCCTAAGAATACATGAATTGTCACCACTGGAGTTGCTGGCATCTCACCCCTACCTGGCTTCAATCTCTCCCTTTTATCTTCCTCTACTGTCACCATGCTGCCACCAAATCAGACTTCTTTTCAGATCCTTAAACATCTCTGTAGTTTCCTGTATCCATGTCTTTGATAACTTTAGTCCCTCTTCTCACTCTGTCATTAACTTACGTCTCCTTCAAGACCCAGCTCAGACACCACTTTTATTAGACAATCAGTGATTGCTCCAAGCAGACATTTGCAAGCTCTTATTGATGTGCCCAAAAGCAAGGATCTAGCAACCTGAGTCTGAAACCTGGCTCACCAGCTTTTTAGCTCTGACCTTGAGCAAGTTACTTAACTTTTCCTGTTACTCCGCTTCTTCAGATATCACACAGGGAGTCGTCATGGCATGTTAATGGACATCATTTAAATTATATAGTATAATGCCAAGCATCCCTAAGCTACCAAAAAAGGGAACCTACTATTACTGCTTTTATAGATGACAAAATATGAATTGTATTTATTTGTGGACCTCAGTTATCTCTTCCCATTGATTAGGTACTTGCAGAAGCACCAACAATAGCTGCCAATTTTTTTATCTCTTCCACCCCTACCCAAATGTCTTGCACAATGTACACAATGCAATATGCATCTGATGCATGGAATAGACTTAAATGTGCCAAAATAGACTTGACTCTCTGTGTTAGTTCATATTATACTAAATCATTAATTGCTACTTACCTTAAAAGGGGCACCATATAAATTAATCCATATTGTAAAACATGTATTAATTTATTCAAAATGTCAGATTACCTAACTTTATATTTTTGTATATATCAAGTGTGTTTTTTAAAAAATGCTCCACTTTAATAAAGTATGATAACCTATTAATCATTTATCCTAACCTTTGCTTAGCTTTTACCCAAAGTTCAGACATTGCCAAAATTTTTTCTCCACCAGGTTAAGAATTATTTTCTTTGGATTTAATCTGTTTTTTCTACTGCAGAATACTTCTTATCAAGACAGCTTAATAGACTCAACAAACTAATAAGAGTTTGGTAAAATGTCATTCATAATCGAGGGTAATAATTGTTCTTTAGAGGCCATATTTGGTGCCTTTCTGCTTCACCACGGCAGGTTTATGCCCCGTGAGGGATAGGAATGGTGTCTAAACACCCCTGTGGAGGTATGTAAGAGTGTATGCGTTTCAACCACGTCTCTTAAAACACAATTTTAAAAAATAAACTTTTTAAACATCCGTGTAAGTATAGCAAGTTTGCATCGTATTAACGCTACAGCATCTTCAAAGGCAAAGATTCTTTCAGAACATGGAAGAGGCAAACAGGGTCCCTTTGTTCCAGGATTGTACTTCTTAAAGGGCAGTTCCTAACCCAACAGGCTGTAGGGGCACACAGTTGGCCCTGCGTGAGCCTCCAAACGCCCAGAGATGGTTCCCGGGGAATCTTCCGCTGTTCATTGATGTGTTGACAGGCTTTTGAGCAGAAAGCTCAGGCTGTTAATAGGAATATATGGCTCAGATGGTCAGAAATCGATCCACTCACATTTCTCACACCAGCCTCCATTTCTCTCTTCCAAACAATCCAAGTACAGATTTTCTTTTTAAAACCTATCTCCAAAAAAAAGTGTTTACATTCCTGCTTCCCCCACACGCGGGTGGGGATAAGGTGAGTAAAATCCTTAAGGTGCTTTAAGGCAAGTGAGGTCAGTCCTCCTCCCTGGCAGCCCCCAAGTGCTCCTGGATTCCAAGGGGTGGGTGGGAAGAGCCAGCAGTTGGCAACTGCCCGTCCTCCCTGCCGCTCTCATCTCACTTGGCACCTCCCTCCCCTCAAGCTCAGTCATGTCTTTTGGGGCCTCACAAGGAAATGAAAAGCATTGTTTGCTTTCAAAGAATGTGGGAACCCCTGCAGTCCACGAATTTTTTTCTGTTTTACTTTCTTCTAAAAAGCCTTTAATTTTCTAAACGCACATACAGTCTATGCCCATTCTGATGGTTTTTAGGGAAATCAGTGTCTCCGCACACAAGATATTAATTCTGGATAATAAAGCTCTGAGCTCAAACATTTAAAAGTGGGGGACGGGAGGGAGAGGGGGAGAGAGAGAGAGATTGGCGACAATGCTAGCCTGAATGCTGATTTTTCTCTTCTGCAGTAAGAAAAGCCTTGACATTTAGCTGAGGGCCCGGGAATTGGACACTTTCTCAAGTTCCCGGCTGCTGAAGGCCACGTGACCAAATTCTGGCCAATGGGATATAAGAAGCTCCCTGCACACGTTGCCCGCGTGCTAGGCACATGCCCATTCTTCCGGCCCTCCCTCAAGCCCACCGCCCAGACCAGGGCCTGGCTGTCAAAGGCCAAATCCTAGGGATGACAGAGACAAGACAGAAGAAACCTCGCGCAACGCAGTCACGATATCGGCCCCAGACTCTTGTGTGAGAGAGAAATGCATTTCCATCTTGTTTACACCACTGAATTAATTTGAGTTTCTATTTCATTTCATGCAGCCAATCATATTTTAAGCAAAGGTGGCTATTCCACAAAGCTAATGAAGCATGAGCTTTAGAAACCCTTACCAGCCGGGGACTACTCCAAGGCCCGAGGAGAAACCTTAATACTGTGTTCATATGGTCGTCTCGTATTCTTTTTCTTAAAGAGTTTTCCAAAATGCGTAAGCCTCACAGCTTATCCGCAGTGAGTCTTTTCATGGGTGCCTCTTGCAACGAGCGGCCCCTTTTTGTTAGACACGCGGAGGGAGGAATGCGGTTGGCCAAGATGAAGGGAAAGGAAATTTATTCTAACATCTCCACACAGACGGGCTGACTCCAACGAGGGTGGACTCCAAGATGGCGTCAGCCTGCAAATGGCGGCAGTCTAGGGCTTTTATAGTTGGGTTTGGGCGGCTCTCAAAGGGGTGGAGTTTGGGCGGGCCCTCAGAAGGGGTGGGGCTAGTTTAAAGGGAAAGTTCCCATGGAACCTCCCACCAGCCTCTGGGTTCAGCCTAACACTTTTGTGTCAGCCAGCTTTACACATGGCACAGTAAATACTTCATGGCTTCTTTTACGTAAGATAAACTTCAGTGTATTTGGTGAGATTTAGGAATAGCATGATGCATTGTTTCTCAAAGTACACTCTAACGTGTTAATGATTGTTATAAGAAAAAGCAGTAACTTGGGGAACTAAAATATTAGCTAATACATCTTTGTTTATGGTTTTAACTACAATATTTCTCAGAGTAGGCAATATGGGAATGTGCATAGTGGATATCCCAGCCAAAAAGAATGCTGTGTTTCCTAAACTTACTGGATCACCAAACCTCCTTTTCGAGGAGTAGTTCACAGGTTAGTTTTCCATGAATCACGGTTTGGAAGCGCTCTCCTGGTCTCAGCAGAAAATATTTGTAGATCATCTCTTAGGGGAAACTATGTGTTTTATTTTTGTTGCATTAATGTAAGAAGGTGATTTTTCTTCCTGATTTATTTTTTTAAATTGCTCCCTTTCTGGAGTTTGTTGCTCAGTACGCATTAATTTCACTAATATTCTCATATGTGGGTTGACATTGGCTCATCTCTCCAGTCTCCAACAAAAGCTAGGAGTATTATGCACAAAATGTTAGATCACCTGTGGAGGAAAGGGTGTGACTTCAAGGGAGCTGAAGTCACACTGAGGTTTTATGTCCCACGAGGAGGTTCTTTGATGGTGGGATACAGAAAGCTATAACCACAGTGGAGATGTGGTTCTGCCTAAGGGACCCTTTTCTATGCTTATGTCAGCACTTGTGGAAATGTCCCAGCATATTTATGTGGGCCATATTTTCATTACAGGGAAATCATCAACTCCATGCTTCTTGTTTTCCACTGAAATTTAAGTATTTACACTTGTATTCATTTTCTAGGGCTTCTGTAATAAAGCACCACAAACCGGGTGGCTTCAAACAACAGTGCTGGGGGCTAGAAATCCAAAGCCAAGGTGTCATCAAGCCATGCTGCCTCTGAAATTCTGTATAGAATCCTTCCTTGCCTCTTCCTATCTTCAGGTGGTGGACATGGTTTCTTGGCGTTCCTTGGTTGCGTTACTCTAGTCTCTGCCTCTGTCTTCACGTGTTGTTTTCCTTTTCCTACTGGGGTTAGGACATCAACATATTTTTTGGAGGGGGCACAATTCAACCCATAGCAACATCAAAAAATCCCTAATTATCTGTGGGGCAGCATGATGTCAGGATGGACTTGGGCGTCAGAAGGCTTGAGTGGGTACTTGGCAAATCCCTGGGCTATATGTCCATGTACATAAATGAAGATAACAATGCACTCCTTGAGTTCCCCCTAAGGGTTATGACAAAGACATAGAAAAGTGCTTTGCAGGCTTTCAATGATGATATAAGTGTTGTTATTGTCTTCAAAGAGAAACATGGCTAATGTGGGTAATTGAAATTTGGCACATCATCTCACACCTTACTTTAGACAATCATTTCGAGCTCTACTCCATTCATCTCTCTCCTAGACAAGGACAAAATATTGTTTGTATTGCTGCCCTTGCACTCTCCACTAAGTGATGGCAGATGATGAAGAGAATCCTTGTCACTGTAGCAAATTCACAAATTGAATATGAAGCATTGAGTAATGGGGAAAAGTCCATATTGCTTAAATTATAATTCTTTGAGTTTCAACTTAGGGTAGAAGACTGAAAAATGCTAGCAGAAGACTTTTTAAAGACTACATATTAATTAGTTTATCCAAAATTACTCATCCTCATTTGTATATAAACTACTGCTATTAAGTTCTAATAGTAGTTGGTAAGGAAATAGGAAAATAGTAGATAATAAGGAAAAAGTAGAGCTATGATTCACAAACTAGTGTCTTAGTCTCTAGAAGCAGTAGGTGGTAGCAATCAGAATTTGCTACCTAGTTTGCAGAAGTTCTTCAAAACGTATATTTTTCATTTAGTTTTTTTTAGTACAGAGTAACTAAAATGTTCATCCTTTTCCTTTAGATGGAATTTATGATATTAGTTTGATAATACATGTTACCTCATGCTTGGTTGATATTCTTTTTGGCAATCATATATCTTTTTGAATAAATAAAAATGAGTTATTTATAATGTGCAATTTTTGATATATAAAATATTATAAAGCGTGGGGATAAAGAGAGATTGAGATCTTCAAAAGCAATTCTTGATAGTTAAAATGTTGAGAAAATGATGGAGTGAAGAGTGCATACTGATTACGTGTGCCTCTTAATGAACATCAGAAAAACAAGGCAGTCTTCCAAATACTTTGTTCTATTTCTGCTTCAACCCATTACTTGACTTAAATGCCTTTTAACTATGACCTTCTAGAATTTCCTGTACAACAAACAATATTCCACTGTTTAAAATGTAGTTGGCTGACTGATTTCTTTAACATTTCAGAATGTCCTGTATCATTTTAATGACTGAGGAGTGCGACTTTGTTCTCAGCACAGTAAGGGAACAAAGCCAAAGCACTGGAGAATAATTTTATATGTTCAAGGAAAACCTCAGACAGGGCAGAATGTTTTTGTGATATAGTACGTTAAAATAAGACAAAGCCTGGGAGGTCAGAATCACCATCCCGAAAGATCTGAAACCCGAAATCAGAATATACTACATAAGGAGATGATCATGTTTTAGTGCATTTGTTGAAGCAGGCTGCCCTCCTTTGTGATGAGACAATCCCACATGGTTTTCCTGTGCTCTCTGGCATCCCTGGAACATCAATAGATGTCCCCTGACCCTTCTTTGGTGGTTTCTATCACCTTCCCTAAACTTTAACACCATCTTACTTATAATACGTTTTGTTTTAGAGTAGAATAAGTCATTATAAGGAAGCATGTTTCACCCTTTGGGAAAGATGTTCTCAGGTAAGAGCCAGGATATGTTTTCCCTTTCATTCAAAGATTCTAAAATAAGCAGCCTCTCATCTTTGCTTTTCCCAACAAGTTTCTTAAAATCAGCCTATTTCCTTTAGAGGAGGGGATATCACATCACATTCTCTGTTGGGGGCCGTGTGATGCCAGAAAAATAACTCCCTAAGTGATTTTTTTTTTTTTGAGACAGAGTCTCACTCTGTTGCCCTAGAGGGCCGTGGCATCAGCCTAGCTCACAACAACCTCAAACTCCTGGGCTTAAGTGATCCTCCTGCCTCAGCCTCCCGAGTAGCTGGGACTACAGGCATGCGCCACCATGCCCGGCTGATTTTTTCTATATATTTTAGTTGGCTCATTAATTTCTTTCCATTTTTAGTAGAGACGGGGGTCTCACTCTTGCTCAGGCTGGTCTCGAACTCCTGACCTTGAGCAATCCACCCGCCTCCGCCTCCTAGAGTGCTAGGATTACAGGCGTGAGCCACCGTGCCCGGCCCTAAGTGATTTTTTTTAATGTAAAAACTTTCTTATGAAGTATAACATACACACCAACATTAAGGGTACAGCTCGATAAAACTTTATCCAGTAACCCACTCAGGGAACCACACTAGAATAAGAAATAGGATTTTGCCAGCACCTCAGAACCTTCTGTACAGCACCTCCTAGTAACTAACTAGGATAACTAACTGGTATTCTGATTTCTATCACCATAGATTGATTTTGCCTCATTTTCAAGCTTACGTAAATGGAGTGGGACAGTACATTCTCTTTTGTACCTGGCTCAATATTCTGTTTGTTGAGTCTGCTGAAGCAGTAATTTGTTCGCTTTTATTGCTGACTCATACTCTGTGCTATGAAAAATGCAACAATTTATTTTTCCATTCTACCACTGATGGAGCTTTAGATTGTTTCTAATATTTGACGATAATGGAAAATGCTGTAATAAAAATTGTTGTGCATGTCTTTTGAGAACACAAGTACATATTTCTGTGAGTATATATCTGGAAATGTAATTTCTGGGTCATAAACAGTGGTATATTCAAGTAGCCTTGTGCTGGCTCAGCATTGCCCACTGTTTTTGCAACCCAGTTGTTAAATATAGCCATTATTAAAAATTAAGTTATAGGAACATACAGTAAATGTTTTTTAAATGATAGTAATAAATACTCAAAGCTATTGTTTCCTAATTATTTTACGCATTTTACTATCATCTGTGTTCTTGAAGTTATTTGTATTTATTATACCTGCATGGTAGAAATAGTATATAATTGTGTGCTATTATGCATCTTTTCTCAACTGTGCATTCAGGAACATCATATTGATAGCATGACATTGGTTGTGGTGGTATTATTTACCCCATGAGAATTAGCAATCACTAAACAGATCGGGGTTTATTGTTTTGTTGATTATCGAGACTTGAGAAAGTCATAGAGAAAATATTAATAATGCGAATTATATGCAAAATGTATTGTATCTGTAGCAATTACATTGTAATTCTTTTAATCACATCTATGTGAATTACAATGATTGCTTTCTCAAAGGAAAACAACTCAGTGTCTCTTTCAGTCAATATGTCTAGCTCCAATTCTAGTGTCTGTGGATATTAAGTCTTATCAGGTCCAGATATAGCTTCTTATAATCCAGCATCCTGAACAGATGCTGGATTATAGCTTCGTGTGACCAAAACACCAGATACAATCCAGCATTTCCCTAATCCTTTGTCTCTTTCTTATATATACATACCATGGTTAATGGGAAGTATCTGGACAGTGTGTGGCAAATTAGGCTTGTCTTTGAGGAATAGAAATAAAATCTTAAGTCCTCCAACCAGCTGAACCAAGGAGACCCAGAGAAACCTTAAAACTGAAATCCTGACCATGACAGGATGGGAGGTGGTCAGACACACCTTCTTATACCCCCTTCCTTGCTAACCACCAATAGGATTTCTTGCCTGAGGGTTACCAGCCTTTAGGAAAGACTTGCTCTACCACTGATTTCAATCAACCTTCTAATGCTGCTCCTCCCTTTTTGCCATTTCAGAACTGCAACTAACATTCCTTCCTGATAAGAGGCCGTTGACCGTGGAATAGTTCTCTGACCAGTTTACAGAGAATGCACAGTGAGGGTTTTCATGTCCTCTCCTTCACTTCTTGACAACAGAGGGCCCAAAATTCCACCCTCAGATCATGCTAACACCACCCTTTTCTGTACATAGATCTCATGAAGTAGTATGAGGCTCAATTGTGCATGTACATGTATCACCTTTCATACATAGTTCATAAATATTCATGACTCCCCCTATAGCTTGTTAAATGTGTGTATTTGGCCACTCTGCTGAGCATACATTCCTGTTCCTGTTGCCCTTCCCTTGAAATACCTGCTTCTGGCTTCTGGACTGAGGCTATGCTTTCCAGCCTGTCAGAATGGCCACTATGCAGGCTGCAACACATGGTGAGAAATAAAGCTCTCCTTTCCAAATTTATGAACCTCATCATTCTTCAGTTGACATCTTTTACCCCAGTTTTACCTCCCCTAAGTCTCCAGCATCTCCATCTGCTTTCAGATGTTCATCTTTGTAGCTGGATTCTTTGAAGTTTTAGTGTCCTGGCATTTTTAATGGCTGTAAAATTGGACTAGGTCCTTGGTTGTTTGCTCATGTTAATTGATTGCTGCCTGCCCAGCACCCCTTGTTCTCACAGAAGTTATTAACTGCAGATACCTT
Organism: Lepilemur ruficaudatus; assembly: GCA_963574885.1. Taxonomy (NCBI): domain Eukaryota; kingdom Metazoa; phylum Chordata; class Mammalia; order Primates; family Lepilemuridae; genus Lepilemur; species Lepilemur ruficaudatus. Next base: position 3,469 of record CAUYRT010086810.1, on the reverse strand, counting down.
ACTTCTTTGTCAAGCAAGAGAGATAATTCCAGGGTCATGAGGAGAATATATGAGTTCATTTTGTAGAAGGAATGAATTCCCCTAAAGAAGTAATGACTAGTTGTTGATGCTCAGAAGTCTGGTTGCTCAAGGTATTATCTGATACTAAAAGCAACACAGACTTCCCCCTACCTTATCCCCCAGCCCATGTGAAAGCTCTCTGTCTCATCTCTGTGACAAGACAGATCCAAGAGACTGCTCTCTTGTCTTCACTTGTCTCTTTATCTCACCCTGGAGCTCACATCATCCAGGACAGACTCCTGGTGGGCAACCAGCCCCGGGCAGTCCTCTCCTGGTTAATGAGGGGTTTGAGTCAGGAACTGGTTAGAAAGAGGTAAAGGCCCAGAGAGCAGTGGGGAGCTGTCAGAGCTGAGAAGAGAGACAGAGATGATGTGACCCTCGGGCACATCACAGGATCACAGATCACCATTTCTTTCAGCTTAACAAAAACGTTGTAAAGGTTTGATGTCAGGAAAAACTATGTTAGCTCTTTCAGACAGTGCTCATGACAGCCATATCAAACAAACGATCATATAAACAATTTTTTAAAATTCAACAAATAGTTTGGAAATTATTAAAATGATTTGATTAAAAAATGATTTGATGAGTTTACACCACCACTGAATCACTTGGCAAGTAGGTTCATAAAATTTTTTGGTTTTTGTAGAGACTATAAGGAAATAAGTTATTAGAATTTTAAATGTATATATCAATATATATGTTAATTTATATTACTTTTCTGGTTACTAAATATTTTTAATACCATCCTTAGCCAAAAGTCTACGTTACCAATGAAAACACTTCTCTGACTCTTTCTAAGGCATGAATTCAATGATTGATGAAAGTTTCATTATTGCTGCTTAATTTATTTTTATATCTAAGATATTTTATGATTTCAGTCAATGAAAGATATCAATAGAGGACAGAAATAACAAAAGTATTTTTATCTATCCCACAATACATCCTTCCAATTTTGAGAGTCAATGTTTCCCTTATTTTAACCAGCACCACAGGAAACCTGAAAAATAGAGCCCACAAAAGGCATCTAAGAGGCCTCCAGGAGACTGGAGATATTACACTACCCAAGTTCAAGAGAACTGAGGAGATTGGATGTGCTAAACCTGCACTTTTGAGCAACACATGTAAGTGGGGTCATGCTTTGATCTCATACCCGCAACTCTGCTCAGGACTTGGTGTCTTAGTCTTTTTGGGCTGCTATACCCAAATATCAGAGACTGGGGAATTTATAAAGAATAGAGATTTATTTTCTCACAGTTCTAGAAGCTGGGAAGTCCAAGGTCAAGGAGCTGGCAGGTTCTTTGTCTGATGAGGGTCCAATCTCCCAAGATGGCACCTTAATACTGTGCCCTCTGGAGGGAACACTGTGTCCTCGCATGGCAAAAGGGACAGAAGTGCAAAACGGGACCAAACTCCCTCCATCAAGCACTTTTATCATGGCATTAACCTATTCATGAAGGTGGAGCCCTTATGACCTAAGCACCTCCCAAAAGGCCCCACCTCCCAGCACTGTTGCATTTTGGGAGACACAGTCATACCATGGCACTCGATAAGAGAGTGGAAAGGAAGAAAGGGGAGAGGGGCAGAGAAGAGGCGATCAGGACTTGTCTGAAAGTCACATACTTCGTCACTCCCATTTACTGTGTATCTTTCTTCACCACCTTCTTTTTCCAAATCATAAAGTAATAAGGGTCAGGTACTGGAAAATTTGGCAAATGGAAAGAGTTGTTTTAGTATCTCTGTTGGCCTAAGCAGTATATGTGAGGTGGTTGGAATAGATAATATCTGCAGTTCCAATCAGTTCAGATGATTGACTCAGCGTGGGGTCTTTGTGGCACATACTGGAACGGTGCTTATGACATTTTTAGGTACATTGGTCTTTGATGTAGCAAGATGAGAACATTGGCTTAATTTTTCATATGCAGAAAGTGAATCCTAGAGGGATAAAGTGACCTGCTTAAGGGTACAGGTGAGTCAGTAGTAGAAGCATTAATGAAATCTAGAAACCTAAATTCCCAACTCCCAGGCAAGCTCTCCTCCCACTCTACCACTTCTGGTGGCTATTTTTATTTTGGTGATACTGTGATACTGGTGGTACTAGACTGCACTAGGTACATACTACAGTGAAGTTGGTAGTCTCACCTATTCTGTTGCTTATTCTGCCGACTGCAGTGCCACCAATGGACCTTAACACTTTGACCCATAATTAATTTTGGATTTTAAGGGACAGAAAATTCCACTCACACTGGTTTGGGGTGGGGCTAGGGTGAAGAAGGCAAACTTATTGGGTGGGGTAAAGATGCCCTCAGGCATGATTAGGACAGGGGACTCAAATGTCATCCAGTTTTCTCTCCACTTGCTGCCTCTGCTTCTGTCTGTGTTTTGGTTTGTTTCTCTTCCACTTCCCCTCTGCTTTCTCCAAGCTGTAGCAGACACAGTGGGGACAGCACCCAGACTCACTTCTTTATTGCTCAATAACTCAAAAAGGAAAAGGACCCTCTTTCATGCTCTTTTCTAAAAGAAATCTTTCAGGGAAAAATCTCTGATTGTCATGACCTTGGGCACAAGGCCACTTCCCCACAAAGATCACAGCAACTGGGAAGATATGAGGACTAGTTCCCTAAAATAGAGGTGGATTCCATAGTCAAGGCCCCTGGTGATGTGAGAAGCCAAGAAGCCATGAAGCCACACCAATTTTTATCAAGAGGATGGCCTTGATAGCAGAGTGTTTATTATTTGAGTTACAAGGTTGTATAGGGAAGCAAAAGTCAACTGAGCAAAAGTATTCACAAATGAACTGTCTGTCCACTCAGGTTAATTGTCTCTAATTCCCTTTTCTGATGTCACAAAAAACTGTCAACCCAATGCAACATAATGGAAATCCATTGCAAAGTGAAATCACCGATCGTGCAGAAGTTGCCTTGATAAAAAGAGATCTTGGGAGACTATTCAAATCATTTGCAATCCACTGATAACGAGGACCTGCAGAGTAAGATCAGTTTACCACTAAGAAGAGAAAGCCAGTGATGATATGATATGATGTGATTTCAGCATCAGAGGATTAAGAATGGTCCACGGAGGGTCTTCGCAACATCCTCTAGGCAAAGAATTCTTGAAGAAGACCCCCAAAGCAATCAATGCAGCTACAAAAATAAACAAATGGGACCTGATCAAATTAAAAAGCTTCTGCACAGCTAAAGAAACTATCACTAGAGCAAATAGACTACCCACAGAGTGGGAGAGAGTATTTGCTCTTTACACCTCTGACAAAGGTCTGATACCAAGAATCTACCTAGAACTCAAAAAAATTAACAAGAAAAAAATCAAAAAACCCCATTTATAAATGGGCAAAGGAGATGAACAGAAACTTCTCCAAAGAAGACAGAATAATGGCCAAAAAACATATAAAAAA
>CAUYRT010086809.1:0-11991 GCA_963574885.1 Lepilemur ruficaudatus | reverse complement strand
ACTGAGAGCCTTAAAAGCTACCTTAGATTTTTTTTTTCTTTATTGAAGTATATTTTACATAACATGCCTTTACTCCATTTTAAGTGTACAATTAAATGATTTTCAGTGAATTTACCGAGGTGTACAGTTAATCACATAAATCAGTTTTAAAGGAATTCCTTTCCCCTATTGAGACCCCTAATTCTGCTCCCCAACTACTTTTCAAGCATGTCCCACCCCTCCACAGTGCCCACCACGTTGCTCAGATGTGGGCTCACCCCCCACCCCCCAATTCCCTAGTGATTGCTCCCACCATTTGGGCACCATAGTGTTAATCAGTCAATACCAGTTTGATGGCGAGTACAAGTGGGGCCCATTCTTTGGGTCTTGTGTCACCTCACTTTGAATAAATGGGCTCAAGCTTAATCCAGGATAATATAAGCGGTGCTAACTCACTGTCGTTTCTTAAAATTGAGTAATATTCCATTGTGAACATATACCAAATTTTAATAATCCACTCATGAATTGACGGGCACTTGGATTGTTTCCACGACCTAGCAATAGTGAATTGTGCTGCCATAAACATTGAGGTGCAGATGTCTTTATAATAGCATGTCTTATGTTCTTTTGGGTAGATGCCTAATAATGCTATTGCTGGATCACATGGTAATTCTATTTTTAGATCTTTGAGGAATCTCCAAATTCTTTTCCACAAAGGCTGCACCAATTTGCAGTCCCACCAGCAGTGTAAGAATGTTCCTGTTTCTCCACATCCTCGCCAGCATTTGTTGTTTTGGGATTTTTTGATAGAGGCCAATCTCACTGGGGTTAGGTGATATCTCATTACAGTTTTGATTTTCATTTCCTTAATGATTAGAGATGATGAGCATTTTTTTATATGTTTGCTGGCCATTAGTCTGTCTTCCTTATAACTTTAGCTAATATTAACCTATTACCATGTGTGCTAGTCACAGTTCCTCAGAGAAACAGAACCAATAGATTTTATGTAACACACACACACACACATATATATATATAGAGAGAGACAGAGACAGAGAAAGATTGACTGTAAGGAATTGGCTTGTGTGATGATTGATGGTTGCGGAGGTTGGCGAGTCCAAAATCTGCAAGGTAGGTGGGAAGCTGAAGATCCAGGGAACAGGTGATGCTGGAGTTTGAGTCTGAAAGCGGTCCGCTGGCAGAATTCTCTCTTTTTTTCCAGGGCATGTCAGTCTTTTTCTTTTTCTTTTTTTTTTTTAAATATATATTAAATTGACATAATATCGTATGAATTTATCATGTACAATCCACAAAGTTTTGAAGTATATATATTATGAAATGGTTAAATCTAGCTAATTAACAAATGTATTACCTCACATAGTTTTCATTTTTGTGGTGAGAACACTTAACATCCATTCTCTTTGTGTTTTTCAAGAATACAGTATGCTGTGGTTAACTATAGTCATCATGCTGTACAATAAACCTCTTTAACTTATTCCTCCTATCTGGCTGTAATTAGGTTTACTTTGACCAACATCTCCCCAATTCCACCCCCCACCCCAACCACCCAGCCTCTGGTAAACACCACTCTACTCTCTGATTCTATGAGATCATCTTTTTTAGATTTCACATATTTTCTATTAAGGCCTTCAACTAATTGAATGAGACCTGCCCACATTATGGAGGGTAATCTGCTTTACTCAAAGTCTACTGATTTAAATGTTAATCTCATTTAAAATATACCTTCACACAATTATCTAGAAAAATATTTGACCAAATATCTGGGTACCCTGGCCTAGCCAAGTTGACATATAAAATTAACCATCACACCATAAAACATAGTTGCCTTCTTTAGTCTGGTCGACTTCATTTTACAGTTGAGAAAATAGAGAAACCAAGAGACCTGCATCAGACTATATTGCAAGATACTGACAAACTGGTACTCTTAATTCTTTCCATGATGCCGTAGTCCACAGATTCTAGTATGGGAACAGCTGGAATATAAACATGTTCACTTTCTACAGTGAAGTTACTTTCCTACTTTGTAATGTTACTTAGATCACACATGTAGGTTCCCAACATAGGAATAACAATGGTTACTACTATTGACACAAAAACAAACCCATAATTTATGAAATAACAGAAGTCTTAGCTCACAGACTAGTAAGGCTTTGTCTTCATCTAATTTCTGTTAATTCCTAGAAATATTATCTATTCCCATTTGCATGAATCAACATTTGTGGATTTTATTGTTGAACATACACCTAAAAACTGGCCATAAATACCAATGCCTGCCCATGTTTCATTTCTAAGATCAATAAATTATTCATAAGGTTATACTGGTGACATTCTGGAGGTGATATAGTCTATTTAAGTGTCTCTGTATCAGTAGCAATGTTGTAAGTGCCTTGTTGGAGGTCTGGGAGAGTTTTCCCACTTTTTGGAAGTTGGGACACATGTTGGCTTCTTCTGTGGGTTCTACATACTTTTTTCCTTAGGGATAGAAGTTCAACCACATCCAGCGGGGTAGAATTATCTCTTATATTTTTCTATACAAGTCCTAATCGTCCTCCTACTATATCTCTTCATATGTTATCTATGTATATGTACACACATGATTCTCTCTTTCTCTCTGCCTTTCTTTATGTTTTGCCACCAGTTGTTTTTATGTGAGCATTGCAATTTTATAGTCCCCGAGAATCCTAGACTTACCTGATTTTTCTGCTTCAATGCCTTTGTCAAAGAATAATCTCTGTCCCTGGTTTCTGACAACTTTAGCTTTAGTGACATGGCTAAGCCTTCGAACTGAAGGTAGCAATAGGCTAAACCCTGCATGTAAATGAACACTCCTCACAAATTCTCCATTTGTATTTTTCCCCAAAGTCTATTTGTAATATGCCTGAATTATGTTCCAGATTTATAGGATGGTTCAATGTTTTTGACTTATGAAGTTTTAAGTGAAACATAACATTCATTAAAAACAGTAGCAAAGAGTCAAGTTTAATTTAAAACAAAATAAGCATTATATAATTATATTAAATTCTTAAAATGTCTACCAGCAGGTGGCAACATAGTCTTAAATATTACTGGTAATAGGAAATTAAATTTATAAAAGATGGAAATAACATATAAATCCATAGATTAAATTCAGTTTCAGCCATGATTTTCCTGCACCAAGACTTTTCTTTTTATGTCTATTAAAAAGCCTACCTATGAGCCATTAATTTTATGATTTTTCAAATACATAGTATCCTTAGACTATATCCTTAATCATAAAATCAAACTAAATTATATATGCTAGTTCTGAATTTATGATAATTCAGACAGGATCTATATGCAAGTATTATTGATTCTAAGGTTCAAAATACTCTCTAAATATCAGGTCCTTATTAGGGGAGTCCCTCTAAAATCAGGTGTTTTCCCTAGCCAATTAAGAAATTCTTACCAACTTTGGCAACTAGCTGCTAATTTGTGGATATGGACACTTCTATAACTTGAAGAGCTAACATAGATGATACATTATTATATTCTATTGTTTCCTCCTATAACTATTTCAAATTAAGCGTGTGTACATGTATGTAAAGTGAAGCTAATGAAAAGATCAATTTCTTCAATTTAATTCTATAATTTAATTAAAATTTCTTCAGTGACATTTGTTTTGAATTTATGGGACTAATTAAAAACTATCAAGGACCAATGTTCCCATTTTACTTTGGTTAACTTACAAAAAAGAAAAATCAGGAACACTTGAAAATTTCTTGGAGCAGAGATTCACAAACTTTATTGTTTGTTATTAGTAGAATCACCTGGGGAGCTTTTACAATTCCCACATCCAGGCCACACCCATTCCAATGAAATACGGACCTGAGGGTCAGATCCAGTTATCAGTAATTTTTAAAGATCCCTGTGTGATTCTAATGTGAAACTAGGGTTAAGAAGCACCGGATCAGTTCTTCTTAAAGGTATAAGTCCATATGGATCACACGGGAATCTTGTTAATGCACAGATTTTCATTCAGTAGGTCTGGGGAGGGTTCTGAGATCCTGCATTTCTAACCAGCTCCCAGGTGATGCTGCTGCTGGTCATGGTCCACATTTTGAAAAGCAACAGCTGAGCTCTTTTAAATCAGTGGTTCTTAAAATTTTGTGTGGATCAGAATCACCTGGAAACATCGGCAAAACCAGACTCAGATCTTAGTCTACCCCAATAAGCTGAACCAATGTTTGCTTTATTACCTCTCCAGGTGATGCTGACACACAGCAAAGTTTGAGAATGTTTGATTGAAGACAACCAGAATTCCTGTAGTTTAGCCATCCTAAAGATTACACTTGAGCAATGGGTTTGTCCAATAGTAACTTTAAATTTGGCTGGCAAGTGGATCAGCCTTCTTTGCTGCTCCTCCCACTGGTTGGAGTGTTCTTTTTCCTCCCCTAGTCGTAGAAATCCTATTCACGTTTAATGGCCTGCACTAATGACAATTTATCTAGGCAGTCTCTTTGATAATCGCCTCAAATAGATTTGGACTCTTCTCCAGCTGTAGGTACTTTCATTGGTTCTGGCAACACTTTTCCTCCACCAGTGTCAAAACTAAAACCAGCAGCTGAATTTATCATTTTTATATTTATCTTCTTTTCCTTTGAGAGCTCCTTTGATAAGATTTGATTCCTCTTCTCACCTTCTTCTCTGTTGTAGACCCTATTTGATACCTGAAGGCATAAACAATTTTGCTTTCATAAGTGGGCTAAAGAAATCCTGCCCAGGGAAGAGTTAAAACATGCTAGTGGCTGCAGCTTCTTATAGATGTTCCACTAACGTGGATGACATGGGTCTTGTTTGCCACCATATCCATTATACCTTGCATATAGTAGATGCTCAAATGTTGCCGTTGGCTTGATAAATGAGAGGAGTGGAAGGAAATGAGAGTCAATCCATGAAGACATTTTATGATGTGATAAAAATTGGAGAGTTGATCTTATAAGCATTGTAACTGAATTCATCAGTAGGGAAATTGTATGATTTTTTTTAACTTTTAATTTTTTAAAATATAGAAGCTTTGGTAACAGTAGGAAGGATAAACTAAAGAGGAAAGAGATAAAATGCAGAGAGTTCCATTAGGAGGATGTTATAATCAAGATTAGATCATACATTAAAGAATAAAACACAAGTTAGCCACCATTTTATTGAGTGCCTACTATGTACTAAGTACAATGCTCAGTGATTACTGTACATTATCTTTTATCCTTATAAAAATGCCACAGGGTACATATTCTTATTTTATAGACAATAAAATCCAGGCTCAAAGAGGTTAAATAACTGGTCAGAAGTCACACACAAGAAGTAGAACTTGAAACCAAGACTGTTCAAACTCCAAAATCTTACACTGCAGTGATAATTACGATGGGGTTGGGACAAAGAGGGCAGGTTCTGAGACACTTTTATTTTGGGGGGAATTGACTCAATGGGTTTACCAATTCAGGCTTTTGAAAATCGGAATGAAGCAGGATGAAATAATATGTTGTAACTGTAAGTAACTATAATTTTTTTGTCTTTTAGGGCTAGCTGTGGTTATAAATGTCATTATGTGGTAAGGGCTGATGTGATATAATCTGGCTGTTCAAAACCTTGGTTACAAACTGCTAGGAAGAATGGCCCAGGAAAAACAGAGAACCCAGTAGTTATAACTGACTGGCTCAGCCGCCCTCATAGTTTTTCTGGTTCTCTTAGTGCAATTTTCTGACAGCTTGGACACATAAAATAAAGGTGAGTGGCTGGAAAAAAGAGCTTCTGCTAATATTTAGTGTGAGAGGTGTAGAAGGTCATCTCTTGTGACTCCTCCATTTTTCTTTACCTATTTAAAATGCAGTGTTATCTATTCTTTACCTATTAAAATGCAAGAAAAACTTAGCCAATAATTGCATGCCAGTACATTTTCAAATCATGAAGTTACAGCTGCAGCTTGAAAGATGAGCACTAGGGTATTTGTTCATGTTGCATAAAATTGAAAAAGCTCTTCCTACTTTATACTTGCACAGTCTGAATCAATTTAGTCCTATTAGAATGGGAGAAGGCATGATATAATTCCAGATAAGAATAAAAACTGATCGAATTTTCTGAGAAGTGTAGTCTGGTTCTAGTTTTTAAAATACTGCTTCAAATCAGTGGGCTTTTTCATTTTTTTAGCTCCTGCACAACAGTGCCACAAATGATCTCCTAGGGGTTTTTCTTGACATCAATTGTACTCATGCGCATCAAACTACTTCAGTCTTTGTAAGTACCCAAAACTCAGCATAATCATAGAAACTAACAATAGGAAGACATTTTCCATGCTACTCTAGGGTATTCTGTCCTTTCCAATGTGCTTAGTTTTGTCATCACTTTTATTTTTTAAAATTATTTTCTTTTCCTGGAAAAAGTCTTAGAAAATTGTAACAGCATAGAGAAAAAAGTCCACTATAATCTTGCTACTCAGTGCTAATTACTAATCAGTGTTAATTACGATACCATACTCTAAGTTAACTTTGGAGTGCACATATATGCACCTGCTCACCCAATTTTGTAATGGAGTATATGCTATCCAAATTTGTTAATTGTTACCATGTAGGAAAGTGTTAAAAGTTGCTAGAAGGGAGGCATGCTGAAATGGATATGGCAGGTGAAGCTAGAAGACTTTCCAACTCATTTTCTGCAGCCAATATAACCCCAGTACAAAAACCTGAAGAAGACATTACCAGAAAGAGAATTATAGAACAAATAATAACCCTTATTAATAGATATGCAAAAATCCTTAATAAAAGTGGTATGAAGGTCTGGGCTACCTGTTCATACAGCTGATTCACTGAGCCAGCTTAGGCTCAATCCTAGATGTGTCATTTCAATTTTAAGACTGATTGTTGCTGGGCCCACTCAGTATTCTATTGGACTTGGTATTCTCTTCTTGGAGTGCTGTTGTAACAAATACCAAAAAATGTGGAAATGGCTTTGGAACTGGGTAAAGGATAGAGGGTGGAAGAATTTTGAGGTGCATGCTAGAAAAAAACCTGCATCGTTGTGATAGATCTTAAAGATGATTCTGGTGAGGGCTCAGAAAAAAAAGAGGAGAGCTGTAGAGAAAGTCTCATACTTCTTAGAGAATGCCTAAGTGATCATGACCAGTATATTGCAAGAAATATGGAATGCACAGGTCATTCTGATGAGGTCTCTGAGGAAATGAGGAAGATGTTTTTGGAAACTGAAGGAAATGTGATCCTTGTTATAAAATGGTGAAGGAGTTGGCTGAATTGTGCTCATAGTCTAGTGTTTGTGCAAGGTAGAACTTGCAAGCAATGAAATTAGATATTTAGCTGTGGAAATTTCTAAGCAAAGTGTTGAAGGTGCAGCTTGGCTTCTTCTGACTGCTTACGGTAAAATGCAAGAAAAGAAAAATGACTTCTTTTGATTAATGACTTTCTTTTATTAAGCAAAAAGAAAGTAGAACTTAAAGATTTGAAAAATTCTCAACCTACTCATATTGCAAATAAATGAGAACACTGAGGGTATGGCCAAGCCACCATTTGATACGGAGATTAGTATAGATTAGCCACCTCAACAGAAGCCAGGCACTATTCATCAAGATAGTGGAAGAATGACCCCAAAGGCAGTTCAGTCATCACAGGCCCAGGGGACATGGACCTGGGAGGTATGGCTACCTCTACCTAGGCATCAAAGGACAGGGCCATCTGTAGCCGCAGGGCTGTGATCCTAGCCTTGGAGAGAGCTGCCCTGGGGGCCGGGGCATAGCAGAAAGCTGTGGCACGGGAGGGGCCACCACAGCGACTCAGAGCTTGGGCAGCACCCCACTGAGCCAGGGGAGTGACGTTGCTGCCCCAGTGGGTCTAGAGGGTGAAGCATTGAGCCAAAGGGGATTATTCTCAAGCCTCAAGGTTTAAAGTGTTTGCTCTGTTAGGTTTTGACCTTACTTGAGACCCATTACCTCTTTTTTCTTTCCTATTTCTCTCTTTTGGAATGGAAATGTCTGTTCTGTGCCTTTCCCACCATTGTACTTCAGAACCATGTTACTTGTTTGGTTTCACAGGTTCATAGATGGAGAGGGATTTGTCTCAGGATGAGTCGTACCTTGACTCTTACCCACATCTGATGTAGATGATATTTAGACGGGACTCTGGACTTAAGAGTTGAAGCTGGAATGAGTTAAGACTTTTGGGGCTATTAGGATGGAATAAATTCATTTTTATGTGAGGGGGAAATAAATTTTAGGGGGTCCATGTGAAATGTTATGGACTGAATGTTTGTATTCCCTCCAATTCATATGCTGGATTCCTAACCCCCAATGTGATGGTGATAGCAGGTGAGACCTCTGGGAAGTGATTAGGTCATGAGAGTGGGGCCCTCATAAATGGGATTAGTGCTCTTATAAAAGAGACTCCAGAGACCTCTCTTGCCCCTTCTGCCACGTGAGTACACATGAGACGATGGCCATCTATGAATTATGAAGTGATCCCTCACCAGACACCAAATTTGCCAGTGCCTTGACCTTGGACTCTGTAGCCTCCAGATTGTGAGAAATAAATGCTTGTTGTTTAAACCACCCAGCCTATGATAGTTTGTTATAGCAGCCTGAATACATTAAGACAAAAATTAATTCTTAATAGCTATGTTATCATATGTTGGTTTTGTTTTTCCTCTTGGAGCAATTTCAAGCGACATACAAAATAGGGAAATATGTAAACATTAGCATATAGCCTCCCTTACACACCTCCCCCTCAGTTCTCGATTTCTTTAATCACTGGAGAGCAGTGAACCTCATCCATTTACCTTATAAAGTGAATATGAGAATTTGTCCACATTTCTATGTGATGGAGTCCAAATAAATAATTCTCCTGTGTCTATACCTAAATGTTTGTTGTTATATTTTCCAAAAAGCTATGAAATCCTAAATCATTTGTTTCTGGAAGGCATTTTTAAACTTCCCTTTTCTGAATATAGGCAAAATTGTTTTGTTTTTTTTTTTGGCAAAATTGTTTTGTCTGACCTGAGAAATTGCAGCATTGTAAATATAATACTGCCTTCTGGAGGACTGAATCAGACAGAATTCGAAAGCTCTCCTATGACTTCATCCTTTGCTAGGTCTTCTTGGTTCTCCTTCCATTCTTTGTTCAGCCAGGTATAAGCAATTTGAGGGAAGCTATCTCTAGGCTGAGTAAGGTTTTAGAAGATGGACAAAAAACACCTCCGAAACAATAAACACCGCCCCAAACCCACCCCCCCCCCAAAAAACTGGGAAAGATTTGATTCCTTATTTTTATAGCAGAGAAAACTACGACCTGGACAAGGTTCAGCAATTTGTCTAGAGGAGACAGAAGTGTCTCTTGATCCCTCCTGATTTGGGTCCTTTTACTGCATTGAATTTATTCTATTATGTTCTAATTGATTATACTTTTGTTTTGAAAAATAGATGGACTTGGTACAAACTGGAGGAAGAGCCTTCCTATAAATAATGATGCACAGCTCGAGATGCCCACAGTTGGAAAGCGGTCTTTTTCTATGATGAGGAGTGACGTGGCCTGCCTGGGTGTAAACACAGCTGCAGCTTGTGCTGTGCCGCTCTCTGTTGTAATATAAAGTTCATTTGTTCCCTGACTTCCAAAATGCAGCGACCCAAGGCCAGAAAAGGAGAAAATATTTATTTTTAGCATTGCCTTCTAAATAGAAGTTAAGCTGAGTCCTTTTTGAAATTTAAAATAGTATTATATTTCAGTCCATGCTAATTATGAAATATTTGACCACAAAAATCTAGCTATTTATAATTAACAGATTTAATGACATGGTCATAGAATTTTAGAATGGAAGAGAATTAATAGATCATTTATATCAGCGGCTCTTATCATTTTTTGGATTATGGCCCACTATTTCTATCTTAAAATTTTGTATCCTATTTTCCAGAAGAATACAGATGTTCATATTGTCACTGTGTGTGTATGTGTATGCGTGTATATAGTCTGTATATGTTGTATGTATTTATTTTAACCACCTTACAGATAGCCAAACTTTATTACTAGATTCTCCACTTTTGGTTTCCAAGAATATCTGATGCATTTTGGATTTTAAAAAACACTATAGAAAATAGTTCCTGAAAGGCTTTTAAAAAGCTATTTATTGGCCGGGCACAGTGGCTCACACCTGTAATCCTAGCACTTTGGGAGGCCGAGGCGGGTGGATCGCTCAATGTCAGGAGTTCGAAACTAGCCTGAGTAAGAGCGAGACCCCGTCTCTACTAAAAATAGAAAGAAATTAATTGGCCAACTAAATATATACAGAAAAAATTAGCCGGGCATGGTGGCACATCCCTGGAGTCCCAGCTACTTGGGAGGCTGAGGCAGAAGGATCGCTTGAGCCCAGGAGTTTGAGGTTGCTGTGAGCTCACGGCACTCTAGCCCGGGCAACAGAGTGAGACTCTGTCTCAAAAAAACCAAAAAAAAAAAAAACAAAAAATAAAAAGCTATTTATTAACATACAGGTAGGCCTGTACTTAAACCGTTAAAATAACTTGTATTGCTTTACCCATATCGCATAACAGAAAGAATACAAGAATAAAAGTCAGAATCAATCAATTGGCCCTGCAGATAACGAGCTGTTTGTTCTTGGTATTATCACTTAACTTCTCTGAGCCTTGGTTTCTTGTCAATAAACTAAAAGACTTTGTGAGCTAGAAAACATCTTGGGAATCAAGTTCAAATGCCTAGAACTGGAGAATTGATGTTATTGTATAGGAATATCTCTGAAACCTCAAATCTTAATTTATGTAATACATACTAATTTTTCAATAGTACTTAAAATATTTATCATCTACTCTAGAATTTTGTCAGACAGACATCACTTAGCTAAGGAGACAGACTAGACATAAAGCAATTGTAGAGTACTGATTTGTTACATTGGGGGTATATGTGAGTTCCCTCATGAAGGCAAATTGAAACTCAGTTATTTACCTAAGCTCATATAACTCACAAGTGGCAGATCCAGTGTAAACAAGGCAGCTGGGTTTAGAGTCTGGGTCTTCACCAAAACACAAACCTGTCTCTTAAAGACAGATCAGTGTGAGCAGGGATGGCCAGAAAAGCTCTTTGTTGTACTGATACTTGGGCTGCCTCTTAAAGGGGAAGGGGTTGTGGGAGGAAGATGAACTTCTCAGGTAGCTTGAAGAGGATGGACAGATTTTAGAAGGAACTTACACTGCTTATGTTAATGTGGGCAATATGATAACAGATACTTAGTCTTCTTCCTGGTATTCATTTTTCTCTCATAGGAGCTACATCAATTCTAGCCATCAAGCATTGCCTGGATTTGAGCTCTAATATTCCTTCCCACTCATATGCTGATACCTCCCCGGCTCTCCCCTGACATTGCAACTCTGTGTGTCTGTGCCTTTCCTGTTCCACTTGATTTTCTTCCTAGGGCCCCAAATTCTGTTAGACAACTTCTGAAGGAGGATGGTGTCATTAAGGTCCCTCCAGCTCTCTAAAGCACTGTAAGTATATAATATTGGGAATGACAATATTTCTTTTTTTCTTTATGATGTTCCTTATTCAAGTCTCAAACAAATAAAGATAGTACATGTTTTTGAGTTTTTGTGACAAACATTATTACTCTTGTATCCTTGTGAAAAACTTCATCACTACTGGTATCCTATTAAATTTTGCATATGTTCTTCTGGAGAGCTGAACATGGCGGTGTTCCTGGAGGGTGAGGTAACCCTTCCTCCATACCTGGCCCTGTGAATCTCTTCATATGTATTGTTTGTAATAAGCTGATAAAGCTCCTGTTCGGCATTTGAAGGGAAGGTTAGGGGAACATGGTGACAGCCAGCCACAACTGACGTGCCAGGCTGGTCTTGGGTCCTTGCCCTCCCTACCCAGCTGTTTTCCTTCTGAGCCAGGAGAGTAGAACCAGCTTGTCAGGGAGGAGTTGCAAGGGAGATTGCCTCTTCACTTGGGTCCAGGGGAATCAGCACCAGCCACC
>CAUYRT010086803.1:0-32995 GCA_963574885.1 Lepilemur ruficaudatus | reverse complement strand
AAATAGAAAGAAATTAATTGGCCAACTAAAAATATATAGAAAATATTAGCCGGGCATGGTGGCGCATGCCTGTAGTCCCAGCTACTCGGGAGGCTGAGGCAGAAGGATTGCTTGAGCCCAGGGATTTGGGGTTGCTGTGAGCTAGGCTGATGCCACGGCACTCACTCTAGCCAGGGCAAGAGAGTGAGACTCTGTCTCGAAAAAAAAAAATATATATATATATGATAGAGTAAATATCAATCAGAGTAATAATGAGATATATAAGACCCATGAATAGCTAATAAATGTATGAAACCTGCAAAAATTCCCTGATATATGAAAGATAGTATATGAGACACATACCATGTTCTTATTGATATTGTCTAGTAACCATAAGAATACTAGCTCAATTTATTGAGAACTTACTATGCTCTTTAGAAGAAGCCAAATGCTATGTTGTGAGGACAGGCAGGCATCCTACGGAGGGGTTCATGTAGTAAGAAACTAAGGTCTCAGGCAACAGCCAGCAAGAAACTAAGGTCTTCCAACAACCAGTCATGTGAGTGAGCTTGGAAACTGATTCTCCAGCTCCAGCAGAACCTTCAAATGACTGTAGACATGGCCAATAGTATGACATGAGGGATGCTGTCATACCATAGCTGTCCAACTAAGCTATTCCCAGATCCCTGGCTCACAGAAACAGTGAGATCATAAATGTTTACTGTTTTAAGATGCCATGTTATAGGGGTAATTTGTTACACAGCAATATAAAACCAATATAATGATCACGGAGGAAAATAGTGATACCAGGAAGACAAGATGACAGACTGAAAGCTGTTTGAATAGCCTGAGAGACAAATACTAAAGGCTGAGATCAAACCACTGATAATGGTAGAGGTCAGATACAGAAAAGGTAGAATAAATACTCATTTGAGGAATTGTTACTCAGGGAAGAAATGTAAAATAATGATGAGGGAGGAACTAAGCATAGCTCTTGAGTTTCTTGTTTAGAAGACAGGGTGGATGATGAAATCATTAACCAAAACAGAGAAAACATACAAAAGAAGGAATAGAGAGGAAGAAGGAAGGAAAATAGAAGAGAACCAGCAGGGAACAATGAACCCAGTAAAAATTTTACTATGCTATGAAAGGTCAACTGGGTCAAATTCTACAGAGATGTCAAGTGCAATAAAAATGGGAAGTATGCCATTACAGTTAGAATTTAGGAGGACCACAGATGAAGTACTTTCTGTAGCATGTTAGGAGAAAATACAGATATTGAAGAGTTGAGAAGTAAATGGAATTTGACCAAGTAGCACCAGTAGGTGTGAGCTTTGCTTTCATAAAGTCTGACCTTTAAGGAGAGCAGGGAAACTGAGTGGTACCTGCCTGGGAGTAAGGTGAAAAATGGAGGGAAAAGGTTTATTTGTATGTTTGGCTGGTTCAATGGCTCTTTGACTATGTTTTAGAACTAGAAGATTTAAACACGGTAAGTTGAAGAGAAGAAGCCAGAGAGATTGAAGCTCTAGATGAAAAACAGAAAGATTAATATCAGGAGTACGGTGAAGGGATGATTTGTTATTGATTTTGGCTTTGAAGAATAAGAACCTTCCCTCAATCTAAGGTTAGAGGGAAGGGTCAGGGGACGGATAAGCACAGTCGGGGGAAGTTTAGAAACAGAAGGAAAGAATGTGAAAGGGATTCCCACCCTCTAGATCCATTTTCTCTGGAAAGTAAGACCAGTTGCCAGAGTAAAAATCTTGCAAAAGAAGATGTCAGGTTAAGCACATAGTAACTGTTTGGAATAGCCATTTTGGAGAATGCAAAAGAAGTTACTAAGCAATGCTGAGACCCCAACAGAAGTTAAAAAACAAAAATCCTTGGCTGTGCCCGTCAGCACAGCTATGTGATTCCCTCCCTCAGTCCTCTGAAAATCAGAGTAGAAAGAGACTACCAGATTTCCATCGAGTATTTAATCTGAGCATTCAAGAGCAGAAGTATCATGTATCTGAATTTTACAGAAAAGGCCCCTAGAAAGAGATATTCTCAAATTTGCAAAACCCTAATTGATTAAGATGTCAATGCTTTGTGCTCACTTGCATTTATAAATTTGGAGCTAGAAATACAAGAGAGAAATGAGACAAAAACAAAAAAAAAAAATAACCTCTATCAAAAACACTGACAATAAACAACCCTATCAGTAGATGTATTTGTCTCAAAGAATATTAAATTCTACCTCTATTCATTAGATAAATGCTAGAAACTAAGGGAAAACTCCTGGTGGTATAAAGAGTTATGATTTTCACAACATTTCTCTAGAAAAACCTAGAGGAGTTCCCTCAATAATGGGATGGAACAGACTTGAAATATTTCAGAGATCTCTAGCAAGTGCAATATTGTTTACTTAAAATCTCATTACTTAATCTTGAGTTCATTATGTCTTGATTATAAAGTTAAAATCTGGTATAAATCAATTTACTACAGTTTTCATCTTTCTGTTAGAGTGAAGGCCTCATTTGTTTTTAGTATCTATAAATAAAACTAAATGCACAACCCAACAACAATTATCTTTTTATTTATTTACTGTTAGTTATTTGTGATGTTAGAATGAGACTGGGATGGATTTTGTGTTTGGGGGGCTGGAAAACAGGTTAGAAATTGGCATCCAGTTGCCAGTGCAAAGTCCTTAAAATTAACTCTTAGATAAGAGGATAAGAAAAACTGACTAGGGTCGACAAAGAAAAATATTCACCCTGAGAATTGGGCCCTTTGTTTAAAGGGGAAAAATGAAAAGAAAGGTAGAAAGCAGGTTTTGGTATGTTGGTGAGTGTATGTTTAAAGTTCAAATTGAAATAGGTCTAGCTATAAGCACTTTAAAGAGGGTTTTTAGAGGGAGGGGGGCCAAGCAAGATGGCCTAATAGAACCCTGCAAGGATTGTCCCTCCACACGAACACCAAACACAGCTATCCACACAAGCAAGCACCTTCAGAAGAACCAAAAATCAGGTGAGCAATCATACTATTAATACATGGTTTTAACATTGTATCAAGGAAAGAGGCATGGAAAAGGGCAGAAAAGACAATCTTGCATTGCCTATATCACCCATACCCCAGCTCCTGGCTGTGCCGTGCCAGCACACTGAGTGAAGAAAGAATCTGTCTGCCCAGTGGAGGGAGAGTGAAGTGATTATGTGGCTTCATATTCAAACCCAGGGCTGCCCTGGCACAGGGGAACACAGAGAGAGCAGAATTCTGCTGGTACCCATGGAGGGAGCATTTTGACCAGCCCAGCCAGACGGAAATCCCCCCACCTCTAAACCTGAGTTCTGGCTAGCCCCACCACCAGCTGACAAAAGGTGGCCTGGGACCTAGACTAAATTCATAAGGCAGTTGAGCCACAAAGGCTACAGTCCTTGGGCAATTCCAGCAGCTCGGAGCCAGTGGACTTGGGGTGCACGTGACCCAGTGAGAAACCAGCTGCAGCAGCCAAACCAGTGTCTGTGTCACCCCTTCCCCAATTTTAGGCAGTACGGCTCACGGATAGTCTTCTTCCACTTGGGGGAAGGAAAGGGTAGAAGTCAGAGGACTTGTTTTGCGACTTGGGTACCAGCTCAGCCACAGTAAAATAAAGTACTAAGCAGACTCCTAAAGCACCTGAGTCCAGGCTTTTAATTCCTGGACAGCATTTCTGGACCCACCCTGGGCCTAAAGGCAAGGACCCAGCCCTGGCAGGATTCACCACCTGCTGAATAAACATCAGAGGAAGCCACGCAACAGTCACCATGGGCTTTGGGTGAGACAGGGCTGGCTTCAGGTATGACCTGGTGCTGGTAACCACAAGGGAGGGAGTGCCCACATCACTCTTCCCCCAACTCCAGCAGCCCAGCACAGAGAGTGAGGGAAGAGAGTGTGAGACTTTGCCTGGTAATCCAGGGAATCCTTCCATCTCTTACCCAAGTCCACCAAGGTGGTACCACCAGGAATCTGCAAGAGTCACAGCATTACTGGGCTTGGAGCACCCCCATTGCTGATACGGCTGCATAGACCAAAGACTTACGTCGCAATATTCAATTCTCTTTGAATATCTAGAAAGCCTTCTCAAGAAGGACAGGTTCAAATAAGCCTAGACTGTGAAGATTACAATAAATACCGAATTCTTCAATGCCCAGAAATCAATGAACATCTACAAGCATCAAGAACACCCAGGAAAAAGAAAAAAAAAAAAAAAAAAAAAAAAGAACACCCAGGAAGACATGACCTCACCAAAAAAACTAAATAAGGTACCAGTGACCATTCCTGGAATGATGAGAGATGATGATAGAGATATGTAACCTTTCAGACAAAGAATTCAAAATAGCTGTCCTGAAGAAGCTCAATGAATGTCAAGAAAACACAAAGAAGGAATTCAGAAGCCTATCAGAGAAATTTAACAAAGAGATAGAAATAATAAATAAAACCAAGAAGAAATTCTAGAGCTTAAGAATTCACTTGACAAACTGAGGAATGCATCAGAGTCTCTCAACAGCAGAACTGACCAAGAAGAGAGAATTGGCGAGCTTGAAGACAGGCTATTTGAAAAGACACAGCAGAGAAAAAATAAAATAAAAAAGAATGAAGCATGCCTACCAGATCAAGAAAATAGCCTTAAAAGGGCAAATCTATGAGTTATTGGCCTTAAAGAGGAGGTAAAGAAAGAGATTGGGGTATAAAGTTATTCAAAGAAATAATAACACAGAACTTTCCAAACCTAGAGAAAGATATAATATTCAGGTACAAAAAGGTCATAGAACACCAAGCAGATTTAACCCAAACAGGAATACTTCAAGGCATTTCATAATTAAGCTCCCAGATGTCACAGATAAAGAAAAGGTTCTAAGGGAAGGGGGAAAAAAAAGGTGCTACAGTACATCTGACAACAGACCTCTCAGTGGAAACCTTACAAGCTAGGAGAGAGTGGCATGACATATTCAAAGTGCTGAAGGAAAAAAAACTCTAACCCTAGAATTTAATATCCTGCAAAAATATCCCTCAAACATGAGGGAAAAATATTTTCCCAGATAAACAAAAGCTAAGGGATTTCATCAACACCAGACTTGTCCTACAAGAAATGTTAAAAAGAGTTCTTCAATCTGCAAGAAAAAGACATTAATAAACAATAAGAAACCATCTGAAGGTATACAACTCACTGGTAACAGTAAGTATACAAAATACAGAGTACTCTATTTAGTATAAGGAGTAAAAGAAAAACCTATCAAAAATAACTGCAACAGCTTTTTGAAAGATAGTGTAAAAATTATGGATAGAAACAATAAAAAGTTAAAAAGTGGGGAGAGGGATGGAGTTAAAGGTAGCATTTCTATTAGATTTCCCTTTGCTTATTGATTGTTTGTAAGCAGAGTTTTCACATGTTTGAAATAATTGGTTATAAAACGTTTTTTGCAAGCCTCATGGTAACCTCAAATCAAAAACCTACAACAGATACAAAGGAAAAGCAAGAAATTAAAACACACTACCCAAGAAAATCACTTTTAACACAGGAAGACAGAAAGGAAGTAAGAAAGAAAGAGAGGACCACAAAACAACCAGAAATCAAATAACAATGTGGCAGTAATAAGTCCTACTTATCAATAATAACATTGAATGTGAATGGACTAAACTCTCCAATCAAAAGACATAGAGTGGCTGAATGGATTTAAAAAAAAAGAGCCAGCTAAATGTTTTTTATAAGAAACACACTTCACCTATAAAGACATACATAGACTGAAAATAAAGGGAGGGAAAAAGATATTTCATGCAAATGGAAACCAAAAAATAGCAGAAGTAGCTATACTTCCATCAGATAAAATAGATTCAAGGCAAAAACTGTAAAAAGGGACAAAGAAGGCTGTTATATAATGATAAAGGAGTGAATTCAGGAAGATGATATAACAATTCAAAATATACATGCACCCAACACTGGAGCACCCAGATATATCAACCAAGTATCATCAGAGCTAAAAATAGAGATAGACCCCAATACAACAATTGCTGAAGACTTCAACACTCCACTTTCAGTGTTAGACATATTGTCCAGACAAAAAATCAACAAAGAAACATTGGACTTAATCTGCACTATACACCAAATGGACCTAATAGATATTTACAGAACCTTTCATCCAACAGCTGCAGAATGCATGTTCTTCTCCTCAGGTCATGGATCAATCTCAAGGATAGATCATATGTTAGGACACAAAACAAGTCTTAAAAAATTCAAAAAAAAACTGAAATACCAAGTATTTTCTCTGACCACAATGGAATAAAACTAGAAATCAATAACAAGAGGAACACTGGAAACTATACAAACACATGGAAATGAAATAATATGGTCCTGAATGACCAGTGGGTCAATGAAGGGATTAAGAAGGAAATTTAAAAATTTCTCAAAACAAATGAAAATGAAAAGACAACATATCAAAACCTATGGGATACAGAAAAAACAGTAATAAGAAGAAAGTTTATAGCAATAAGTGCCTCCATTAAAAAAGTAAAAAAGCTTCAAATAAACAACTTCAGGATGCATCTCAAAGAACTAGAAAAACAAGAGCAAAATTAGTAGAAGAAAAATAATAATAAAGATCAAAGCAGAAATAAATGAAATTGAAAATAAACAATACAAAAGATCAACAAAGCAAAAGCTGGTTTTTTGAAAAGATAAACAAAATTAACACACCTTTACCCAGACTAAAAAAAAGAGAGAAGACTCAGTAAATAAAATCAGAGATAATAAACAAGACATTGCAACTGATACTGCAGAAATCCAAAGGAATATTAGAGACTACTATAAGCAACTATATGGCAATAAATTGGAAACCTTAGAATAAATGGATAAATTCCTAGACACAGACAAGCTACCAAGATTGAAGCAGGAAGAAATCCAAAATCTGAATAAACTAATAAAAAGTAATGAGATAGAAGCAGTAATAAAAAATCTCCCATCGAAATAAAGACCAGGACTCGGTTTCACTGTTGAATTCTACCAAGCATTCAAAGAAGAGCTAATATCAATCCTATTTAAACTACTCCAAAAAATCAAGGAGAAGGGAATACTCCCAAACTCATTCTGTGAGGCCTATATCACCCTGATACCAAAACCAGACAAAGACACAACAAAAGCAGAAAACTATAGGCCAATATCTCTGATGAACATAGATGCAAAATTCCTCAACAAAATGTTAGCAAACAGAATCCAACAACACATTAAAATGATTATTCATCCTAGGGATGCAAAGATGGTTCAACATATGCAAATCAATGTGATACATAATATCAACAGAACAAAGGATAAAAACCATATGATCATTTCAATCAATGCCAATAAAGCATTCAATAAAATTCAACATCCCTTCATGATAAAAACCTCAAAAAACTGAGTATAGAAGGAACTTAACTCAGCATGATAAATGCCACATATGACAGACCCACAGCCAGTATCATACCGAATGCAGAAAAACTGAAAAACTTTCCTCTAAGATCTGGAACAAGGATGCTCACTTTCACCACTGTTACTCAACATAATACTGGAAGCTATAACTAGAACAATTAGACAAGAGAGGAAGGGCATCCAAACTGGAAAGAAAGAGGTCAAATTATCTTTGTTTGCAGATGATATGATCATGATCTTTTATCTAGAGAAATCTAAGGATTCCACAAAAAAGCTATTAGAACTGATACACTCAGTAAAGTTGCAAGATACAAAATCAATATACAAAAATCAGTAGCATTTCTATATGTGAACAGTAAACAATCTGAAAAAGAAACCAAGAAAGTAACCCTATAGTAACCTAATAGCTACAAATAAAATAAAATACCTAGGAATAAATTTAACTAAAGAAGTGAAAGATCTCTATAAGGAAATCTATAAAACATTCATGAAAGAAATAGAAGAAGATATCAAAAAAATAGAAATATAGTCCATGCTCATGGATTGAAACAATCAACATTGTTAATATGTCCATACTACTCAAAGCATATAGAGTCAATGCAATCCCCAAGAAAATACCAATGACATTCTTCACAGAAATAGAAAAAATAATACTAAAGTTTATACGGAGCCACAAAAGACCCAAAATAGCCAAAGCCATCCCAAGCAAAAAGAACAAAACTGGAGGAATCACATTACCTGACTTCAAATTATACTACAGAGCTATAGTAACCAAAATAGCATGGTACTGCCATAAAAACAGACACATAGACTAATGGAACAGAATAAAGAACCCAGAAATAAACCCATACATCTATAGTGAACTTATTTTTATAAAGATGCCAAGAACATACAGTGGGAGAAAGGACAGTCTCTTCAATAAATGGTGCTGGGAAAACTGGATATCCATATGTGGAAGGATGAAACTAGATCCTTATCTCTTGCCATATACAAAAATAAAATCAAAATGAATT
Source organism: Lepilemur ruficaudatus (assembly GCA_963574885.1). Classification (NCBI taxonomy): domain Eukaryota; kingdom Metazoa; phylum Chordata; class Mammalia; order Primates; family Lepilemuridae; genus Lepilemur; species Lepilemur ruficaudatus. The sequence goes on along the minus strand of CAUYRT010086803.1, from coordinate 24,583 downwards.
AAAGACTTAACTCTAAGACCTGAAACTATCAAACTACTACAAGAAAATATTGGAGAAATGCTTTAGGACATTGGTCTGGGCAAGGACTTCTTGAATAATACCCGAAAGCACAGGCAACCAAAGCAAAATTGGACAAATGGGATCACTCCAAGCTTAAAAGCTTCTGCACAGCAAAGGAAACAATCAACAAAGTGAAGAGACAACTCACAGAATGGGAGAAAATATTTGCAAACTACTCATCTGACAAGAGATTACTATCTAGAATATTTAAGCAGCACCAACAACTCAATACGATAAATCAAATAATCCAATTAAAACTGGGTAAAAGATCTGAATAGACATTTCTAAAAAGAAGACATACAAATGGCCAACAGGTATATGAAAAAATGCTCACGATTAGTCATTAGAGAAATGCAAATCAAAACTACAGTGAGATATCATCTCACTCCAATTAAAATGGCTTTTATCAAAAAGACAGACAATAATGAATGCTATGGAAGATGTGGAGAAAGGAGAACCCTCCTACACTATCGGTGGGAATGTAAATTCGTGTAACCACTATGAAGAACAGTAGGGAGGTTCCTCAAAAAACTGAAAATAGAACTACCATATGACCCAGCAATCCCACTGCTGGGTATATTCCAAAGGAGAGGAATTCGGCATGTCAAAAATATATCTGCACTCCCATGTTTATTGCAGCAGTATTCACAATAGCCAAGATTTAGAATCAACCTAAGTGTCTATCAATGGATGAATGGATAAAGAAGTTGTGATACACAATGGAATATCATATAGCCACAAAAAGAATGAAATCCTGCCATTTCCAACAACATGGATAGAACTGGAGACCACTATGTTAAGTGAAATAAACCAAGCACAGAAAGACAAATCTTACATCTCACTCATATGTGGGAGCTAAATATTAAAAACAATTGATCTCACAGAGACAGAGTAGAAGGATGGTTAACAGAGGCTAGAAAGTATAGCAGAGAGTGAGTGATAAAGTAAGGATGGTTAATGGGTACAAAAATATAAAATATAGTTAGATATATATATTTAACTATCTAACAATGAACAATATTTGACAGCATAACAAAGTGACTATAATCAACAATAAGTTAGGCTATACACTAAAATAACTAAAACAGTGTTATTAGAATGTTCCTAACACAAAGAAACGATAAATGCTTGAGGTGATAGATAGCTCAATTACCCGTATTTGATTAACTCACAGTGTATGCCTCTATCAAAACATCACATGGACCCTCTAAATGTCTACAACTATTATGTACCCATAATGACTTTTTTTTAAGTAGATTAGGGGCCAAGCACAGTAGCTCATGCCTGAGGCTCATGCCTGTAATCACAGCACTGTGGAAACCTGAGGTAGGAGGATTGCTTGAGGCTAGGAGTTCGAGATCAGCCTGGGCAACATAGGGAGACCTCACCTCTACAAACAATTTTTAAAAACTCAGCCCAGCATGGTGGTACGCTCTTATAGTCCCAGTTACTCAGGGGCTGAGGCAGGAAGACTGCTTGAGCCCAGAAGTTTGAGGTTTCAGTGAGCTATGATCACACAACTGCACTCCAGCCTGGGTGACAGAGTAAGACCCTGTCTCTAAAAAAAAAAAAAAAAAAAAGAAAAGAAAGTAAGTAGATCAGTGTGTTTCCAGGTGCTGGGGGAAGGGGAAGAACAGGGAGCAACTGTTTAATGGAGACAGGGTTTCTATATGGAGTGATGAAAAAGTTCTAGAACTAGATATAAGTGATGGTTGCATAACGCTGTGAATGTATTAAATGCCATTGAACTGTATACATTAAAATGGTTAAGTAGCAAATTTTTTTTTTTTTTAAAAAAAAAGGCCTTTTTAAAGTATGTATTGTAACTAGATGCTGCCACCTACTGGACAATGTATAAGTGCCTTGCACTTTCCTGGTAAAAAATTAGAGAAGCAAACAGCAAGAGATTCCCATTTTCCTAATAACACTTATGGAAACATTTTACCTAAAAATTTATGAGAATATTTAAGTTTGATCAAAATAATATTTCTTAATTTGTTATATTTTTAATTAAGATGAGTAGGCTGAGTGAGGATCAATGAGTAATGGGAAAGAAATTCATCTCAGAGGGGAACAGATACAAGCAGTTTCACACTGCCTTACAATATGTGGCTATGCCGGAAGAGTAGGAATATGAAACTTTCAAAAATCAGTGCTTTGTGGTCAAACTGAACTCTTGCATTTCTACTCATTTCTTTTACACTTGAATGAAAATACTCTGCTAATAACACCGGTTTTAAGTTGATGCTTCCAAAAGTTTCCTCTTTTAGAATAAGGTAATAATTATGTAGTATAAAATATAAAAAGTAAAAAAAGTTATTAGGCTAATAATGTATCCTAAAGTAAATACTCCTTTTTTGTTTTTTAAGATTTTAAAAATCAGATATGTTTGTCAATAAATGACTGCTAAATACATGCTTACGAAGTAAAGGGCCAGCAGAAAATTTCATTAAGGAGTTAAGGAGTTAGAGTCATCAAAAAAGTCACCAAAAAAGACTCTAATTAAATCTGAAGAAGACAGGAATACAATAATGTTATCTCCTCATTTTGGTGAACTGGTTAAGTGTGAACTAATCAAGGCAGCCAGCAGCAAGAGTGAAGGGCAATAGACATTTGATTCACATAACAGAATCTTTTATTCCCATTGCCTTTCACGTTGGCCCTACTTTCACATTTTATCTGCTTTGCACACACTGCCAACACATAATAATTAAGAATTTAAAATCTAAAAATTGAAACTTTAATAACATGATAATATTTAAAGCAATAATTCTGAGCATAGCTTTCAAGTCCCTTGCAGCTCCAGCTTTCAGTTCATTAAGTCTACTTAATTTCCATGTTAGAACGTTAGCACTGTCTACGGCTATACCACCCTGCATGCACCCAATCTCATCTGATCTCGGAAGCTAAGCAGGGTCAGGCCTGGTTACGACTTGGACAGAACATTAGTACAAATATGACATTACCATAAGTGTCCACAGGGATTATCTCCGGGATTATCTCCTCATCTCAAGATCCTTAAATTAATCACATCTGCAAAGACCCTTTTTCCAAATAAGGTAACATTCACAGCTTCTAGGGATTTGATATGGATGTCTTTTGGAGGGCCATTATTTCAGTCTACCACAGAAGGTAATAACTGCAATAATTGCCTAAGGATGTCACTGCAGCATTATGTATAATTGAAAAAATTGAAAAACTAAGGAAATAATCTAAATGTTCAACAGCAGGGTATTAGTTAAACAAATAATGATACATCCACCTAATGAATTAATATACAGTCATTAAAAATAATGCTAAGGCAAATTGTTCCAGTTATCTATTGCTGCATTAAAAATTCACCCAAAATTTAGTGACATACAATAATTATTGCAGGTAAGATCTACCAATTGATGCTAAAATTAATAGGTAAAAACTTGAGGAGAAACAGGATATTGGCATTGTCTTAAATTATCTCCTCCAAGATATTTATTAATTGCAAGAGGAAAAATATCAAGTTTACAGTGGAAAAAGGCAGCAGACACTACCTCAACTAACTGATCAAGATTAACATCATTAGTAATATACATCAACATTACTTACCTTGAGCATGATTGTCTGAGAAGGGTGCATAACTTTCATGGTATGCTTGCCAAAAATGCGTAACTTTCTTCCAATCATGAAAAACCTCACACATACCAAAATTGAAGGATATTTTACAAAATTACTGACCAGTACCTTCCAAAAGGATTAAGATCATGAAAGACAAGGAAGGATTGAGGAACCATCACAGATTGGAGAACACTAAGAAGATGTGACAACTAAATGCAATATGGGATCCTGGATTAGACACTAGAAAATAAAAAGGATATTAGTGGAAAAACTGGTAAATTTTTAAGAAGGTTTGTAGTTTAATTAATAGTATTATGACAATGTTAATTTCTTGGTTTTGATCACTGTACTGTGGCTATATAAGATTGGGGAAGTTAGGGGAAAGGGTATAAAGAACTCTGTATTTATGCAACTATTCTGTAAACTTAAAATTATTTCAAAATAAAAAGTAAAAAACAAAACTTAATGGCATACAAAAATATATTTAAAATGCTTGACATCACTAATCATTAGAGAAATGTAAATTAAAAACCACAATGAAATATCATCTCACACCTGTTACAATATCTACTACTAAAAAGACACAGAGATAATAAGTGTTGGTGAGGATGTGGAGAGGCTGCAGCACTCTTATACGCTGCTGGTGGGGATGTAAATTAGTACAGCCATTACGGAAAAATGTGTGAGGGTTCCTCAAAAATATAAAAATAGAATTACCACATGAGCCAGCAATCCCACTTCTGGGTATTTATCCAAAAGATTTGAAATCAGTTTGTTGAAGAGATTTCTGCACTCCCATGTTCACTGCAGCACTACTCACAATAGCCAAGTTACGGAATCAACCTAAGCGTCCATCAACAGGTGAATGAATGTGTAATCATTACGTATCCATAAAAATTAAAAAGATTTTTAAAAAAACAACTCCTCTAAAAAAAACCAGATGAATGGATAAAGAAAATGTGGCATATATCCACAATGGAATATTATTCGGCCTTAAAAAGAAGAAAATTCTGTCATTTGTGACAACATGGATGAAATTAAAGAACATGATGCTAAGAGAAATAAGCCAGGTACAAACAAACAAATATCACATGCTCTCACTTATATGTGGAATCTAAAACAATCAAACTTATAGAAGCAGAGAATAGAATGATGGTTACAGAGGCTGGGGAGTCAGGAGAATAGGGAGACGATGGTCAAAGGGTACAAAGTCTCAGTAAGATGGGGGAACAAGGGCTTTTGTGAGATCTATTGCACAGTTATTAATATTAACTATATTAATATATAACTATAGTTATGTATAACTATATATAACTAATAATATATAAATATATCATATATAAATATAATTAACATTAATTATAATAATACTAATAGTATTATTATAATTAAGTTAATAATAATACTCAATATTACTAAGAGAGTAAATTTCAAATGTCTTCACTACAAAAGATGTTAAGCATTTGAGGTGTTAGATATGTTAATTAGCTTGATTTAATCGTTCCACATTGTATTCATAAATCATAACATCACTTTGTACCCCATTAATATATACAACTATAAATTGTCAATTTACAATGAAATTTGAAAGCCAATGAACCTTGTATCATGCTCGTGCTTCTGTGAGTCAGGAATTTGAGGGACATAGTGGGAACAATTTGTTTCTGCTCCTTCATGAATGGGGGCCTCAGCTGGCTGGGTGGCTCCATTCGGCTGGAGATGTCTGGAGTAGGTCAACGGGGGCCATATGTCCAGCCTTAGTTATTCTATACATGGTGTTTGCTGGAGCTGAAATATCCAAGGTTGCTCCTTTATTCACACCTCTGGAGCCTGCATTGAGACTGCTGGAACAGTGTATCAGTTTCCTAGGACTGCCATAACAAATTACCACAGGCTGAGTCGCTGAAAACAACAGAAATTTATTCTGTCACAGTTCTGGAATTTAGATATCTAAAATCATGGTGTCAGCAGAGCATTCCCTCTGAATTCTTCCTTGTGTCTTCCTAGCTTCTTGTGGCTCCCAGCAATTCTTGGCAGTCCTTGGCTTATAGCTACATCACTCTAATCTCTGCTTCCGTCTTCACATGGCCTTCTTCCCTGTGTCTCTGTGTCTCTGTGTCCTCTTCTCTTTTTATAAGGACACCAGTCATTAGGCTTAGGGCTCACCCTAATCCAGTATGAGTTCATCTTAACTAATTATATCTGCAAAGACTCTATTTCCAAATGAAGTCACCCTCCAAGATTCCAGGTAGACATGAATTTGAGGGGGACACTGCTAAAATCACTATAGCCAGGAACTGGACCGTATCATTTTCTCTCTGCATAGCCTCTCCATATGGCTTACTTGGGCTTTCTCACAGCATGGCAGCCTCAGGGTAGACCGACCTCTTCCATAATGGTCGACTTTCCTCTGAGTGAGCCTTCTAAGAGAAGCAGAAACTACCAGTCTTCTTAAAGGCTAGTCCTAGAAATGGCATACATCATTTCTGCTGTAATATATCTGTCAAAGTTGTCCCAAGCTAGCCAAGACTGAAGAGGGAGGGAGAAATAGACTCCATCTCTAAATGAAGAGAATGAATGTGCATAGAGGGAAGGAACTGAGGGCAGTCACCTTGGAAACAAACCGCCAAACAGATCTATTCTTGCCAGCTAATGGGGCTCATGAAATACAAATTAGTGAAAAAAAGGTTATAAAACATCATATATATAACTTGATCCCATTTTTATTCTTAAAGTATATATACGGATATTTGTACTAAACATGTCTCAAAAGGTAAAGAGTATCAATAGTGATTATCTCTGCAAGCTGAGAATTTAAGTGATGGTAATTTTTTCTTTTTGTTGACCAATATTTTCTAATATAGATTACACATGTGTTATTTCTATAACAAAATAGAAGATGCAGAAAATAAATGATCTATGATTTTAATATAGACAGGCTAATATTTTTTGGTGTTTCAACTGGGATATACAAATGGCAAGGTAGATTTCAAGAAGGAAAATCTAGACATAGATCTATCCAGTATAAACTTAGAAATGTTCATTTTTTTAAAGTCCTTTGTGATAAAGAGGGCAACTTGGTGGGGCACCCATCATCTTAAGGAGAAACATTTAGTGCATTGTAAACCCAAATTCCTCAAGCCCAAGCAGCTTTTGAGCTCTCGATGCTGGGTCCAGAAAGAAACAAAGGCATATCATTCATATCAAAGCTCCATGCAGTTGCAGTAGCCTGAAGCAGGTTCTTGAGATTCTAAAATCATAGATATCCACTTTGTAGAAGACAAAAGGATGCCAGTTTTCTCAGAGAAATCAGAGGCCCCTGCTTAGAGCCAGTCTGCCCAAGCAGAATTAGACAGCCACCTATATAATGTAGGTTAAAGGATTTGAAAACTATCCTGCCAAAAAATACCAGCTGTTTTCAATCCCTAAAATTTTCACCATTATATAAGTGGATTAAAGGTTACATGATATTTCTGTTTTAAAAGAAGAAGAATATTTACAAATATACATACAGACAAAGGAGAAAGGTAGAAATATATGTGCAGAATTAATTGGTTGGTCTCAAAAAGTAAGGCTATGATAGAATAGGAAATAGGGCAAATGAATAATGGATTTTTGTGTAAGGGGTTGCACAGGCCTGAGTGACACCTTGTGAGAGGATCCTAGGCAGTTAGGGGACTGTTTGCATAACATGAGTGTCTAGAGACATCTAACAGGGACAGAAAGTAAAGGCAAAGACACATTTAATCTATTTTCCAATTTTTCCCACCCTGTCCACCTCACTCACCATTGAGCTGATACAAACCCTCAAAGACACTGAAACATACCTAAGTTCAGAGTAGTTCCATATAATCCTACCTAATGTGATCGATTATTTCCCCTAAAGAGGAGTCAAATAAATTCACAAAGAACAAGAAGGAAAAAATGGATTGGGAATTTTTTTAATCCAAATATTCTAAGACTTTGAGATAAAAACAAAAAATAAATGACATCTCCATCTACTTACCAACAGTTTCTTCAGACGCAGCAGTCAAAGATAAAAATTTTTTTGTATTTTCCATCTCCTCATTACTTTGCAAAGCTTCTCTATTTTTTGCAGACTAATGAAAGAAAAATTAACATTTAAACACGGGCAAAGGTGGCAACTATACTCATTGATGTTTTTTATTTCAACATAGTTCCCAATCATGTACATGCAAACAAGAAGGATCAAGCCATTTTTATTTCCTTCATTAGGAAATGTGTAAATGTTTCCTGTTCCTGCAAAATTCTGTCAATGGGAATTACCAGGTAACGTTGTAGTATACGCCTATCTTTATATGATAATTACCTTGCTTAAAGTATCCTAAAGTTTCTGCTTGATATTTTTGTAACTAATAGGTAATCTAAAGGTATACCATCAAATTAAAATTTCAAGTACCAGTACCAAGACTGGTACTGTATTTTATTATGCTTCCATTTATAATTCTTGTTTCAAAGGAAATAACAACTTGCTTTGAGATTCAATAGGAAAAAGTGATAGGCTAACTTTTTCTCCTAAAATTTACAGAAGTCAGTCAACTGATCAAGGAGGGCTTTATCAAAAACCATCAATCTCGTATTACATGTTACTTATGTAAAGGTACTCTCCTTTGAGAGGCAAAATTCAAATATGAGCCAATGGCTATACACCAAGTTAGTACAACATCTAGTCAATTCAACCCCTGCATACTATAGAGAATAAGACATCCAAGGAGGCCAAGGAAAATTAATCAAGCACCAGAAATTTGTTGAGACAGAAGCAAATGGAACACGGTCCCAGACCTCAAGCATTTTACAGCTTTCTGAAGAAATCTTGACCAGCACACGAAACAGTGAACTCTCAAACTTGTTCACCACAAAGTTTTGCTCAAATAACAATGCTATGCACAGGGTTAAACTTGTGTGTATTTGTCTCTTTATCTCCAACTGGAAGGTTGATGAAGAAAAAGCAGATCTACATACTTGATGAAAGCAGCCATTACATCCCTTCCTATTCCAGAGTTGGAGGAGCCCCAGCCTGACACTAGGAAGAGAGGTCTACTGGGCCCATCCATGGGGGGATGAACACACCAGTGCAGTGCCTGTATCTGGAATGCTGCAGACCAAGCCAACTTCTCCGGATCCAGAAAATTATCACCCCCACACTCCTTACACATACACATATACACATCATTGCCACTACCTCCACAAAATATAGCAATAAAGGCAGACCACATTAATACCACCGTAGTCCATGCTTTTCTTACTCATCTTAGAGGAAATTGTTTCTTACGTTTCAGCATAAGGTTAGACAATTCTTACCTTAAGTTCTTCCCACAGCTTTATTCTCATTTCTAGCCCTTGCTTCTTAATTTCTTTTTCTCTATCTTGTCTCTTCACTAATATTTTATCAAGTCTCTTCATCTTCTGAATAGCATCTTGAAGTTGAGAATCTAATTCTTTTAATTTGGGTTCATCTATATCATGTTGAAAGTAAGAATGGTTTAGAAGTTTAGGAAAAACATGAAGTTTTGTTTTTTTTTTACTATTTGTTCCTTCATTCAATAAATATTTATGGCTGATGGTAATAACTACTACACTGGTGTCATATATATAGCTTGATTTACAAGGTGTTTTCATGTGTATTCTTTATTCATCTAACAACCCTGTGAAATAGATATCTCCACTTCACAGTTGAGATAACTGGGTCTTTTCAAATACCTAATAAATTATAGCATTGGAGTCAGAAATGGGTCTCTTATGATTTTAAATCCCAAATTCTTTCTCCTTCATTATACCTTCTATACCTTCTATATTCACGACAAACAAATAGGAAATAAGGAATAAGTACTCCATGTAGCTAGACATCTTTCTTTCTACACTCCTTCTATTTGTTCTAATTTCTTGAAGTATCTATTAATAAAAAGGTTCTTAAGTTGTAGATAATTGACAGTAACATATTTGAAATTAAGGACTCTTTAGAACATTTGTCATTCAAGTTTTAACTTATGATTATTATAATGATAGCTAACATTTATAGAGTTACCTGATAGGCACAATTTTAAGTGCTTTATTTACATATATTATATCATTTAATCATCATCATAATCTTGTGAGGTGGTATAATCATTGTTCTCATCTTATAAATTACTAAACTGAGCCTAATTTGTAAATGAATTATATACATGTCCAAGGCAATATAACTGTTAAATGGCAGAGTCAGGTTCCACCCAAGTCTGTCTGACGCCAGAGCCAAAGCTATTAGCCACCAGGTGATACTCCCTCTGTGCAATGTGATGAAAGCTGATAATCTGGCAATTAGCATGAATGCTCAGATATTAAGTCTCAGCCATCCCAGGTTAGATCATTAAAACTGGCATATTTTGCTAAGTAAAGCCAAATTCAGCAACTTTTGAAAATCCAAAGAGTTCATTTATCTTTCCCAAAAACGTACAACACTTCCTCTTGAAGGAAAAAAAGGAGATGTTGTTTTGAGGAAAGAAGCTTATTCAAAAAGAATATTGATCTTATTAATAAGGAGCCTCTTCCAATCTTACTGCTTATGTACTTCAAAATAACAGCCTCTAGTTCTATTATAATTCCCAGCTGTCAATCCTAGCATTCTCAGGCTCCACGTACATAGGTAGTCCATACATAGTAGGCATTTTGAAATAACTCATGCAGTACTGCAACAATATAAACAAACACAGTATAAACTGGGCCAATAGCTAATCTCAATTATAATGCCTTGTTTCCTAAGAACTGTAATCTTGAGTCACCTGACCTAAATTTGAAAGCTGATCTCATCCCAAACATACTCTAAATCAGCAGTCCTCAAATGTTTCATCAACTCATCTTTACAGCCTGAAAAATTACTGAGAATTCAAAGTAGCTTTTATTTATGTGGGTTATATCTATTGATAACTACCATATTATAAATTAAAACTGAAAAATATTATAAATATTCACTTATTAATTCATTTTAAAATAATAAGTATGCTATTACTAATTAGGTGCTAACATAAATATCACCTTTTTATGACAAATAACTATACTCTCCAAAAAAATACTGGCAAGAGTTGCATTGTTTAAATGTTTAATACAAATTAAAAATTTATATTAAAATTTTTAATTTCATTCAATTAATTAAAACAGCTGGATTAATAGAAAAAAGCTGGATTCTCGTATCTGTCTCTACAGTCAATCTATTGCAATCTCCTATTTTGGTTTAAGTATATAAAGAAAGTTTGGCCTCACACAGATATGTAGTTGGAAAAGGAAGGAGAAATTTAATAGCCTATTAAGATAATTGGATATTCTTCTTTGATGCTGCATGAAAACTTGACAGGAGTAGTTTCTTAAAGGTTAGTTGTAATGTGAAATCTATAACCGTATCAGTGAGTTTTTTGTATTTGTTCATTAAAATCCATGGATCCATATTTCATGTAAAGAAAGGATCTTTTACCCTGCATTGATCATTTAGAAAATAGTAGTTAAGTGAATTATGCAGACCTTCAAAATGTTGACACATTTCATTATACAATAATTTAAAATCACATTTGTTAATATCACCACTGATTTTTATACGAAAAGTCTAAGTATTGGGAAGCTATCAAGCTCACAGTGACATACACAAGTTTTCCAAAATTCTAATTTTCACTTGAAAGTTCAAATTTTATCATTGGCAGCAAGTAACAAGCTCACTTCATTTTTAAAAAAAGAAGTCTGTGAAATACCCAAGTCTGAATGATAACAGTTTGTCCATCTGTCATTCTTTCAAGTAAAAATGGTGCTACATTAAAAGAGTGGTCAGTTCAGGTCTCAATCAAACTATCACACAAGTACTTTTCCTCATAACAACCTTCACACTTTGGTATACGGCAGAATTGTTTTATGTGTACTTCCCATTTTGCTCCACAGGCTATTAAGAAGATGCAAGGGTCAAAATTTAATAAAATTAGTATTTTCTACTGTTTCATCAAGGACACCCTTGAATGACACCGACTATTTCTTTCTCCTGCCAGTGCCTGGAGGCAAAGAATACAATGACTACCAGTACACTTTGGTGCCATTGTCTTGACTCATGGTGAGGCACTAGCAATTCTGCCCACCACTACTTTTGTACCATCAGTGTAAATGTCAGTACACTAGGCAAAAAAGCAAATAGCATCTCACTGGTATTATGAAAACAGTTTTTATCTCACAGAGCCCCTGAAAGGGTCTTGGAGACAACCACCGCCCTCAGGGCTCTGTAGGTGGTGGTTGTCTTAAACACATTTGAGAACCAGTGTTTTAATTCAGTCTGACCAGAATTATAATAATATAATACTCTGGAAAAAAAGTAGTGTTTCAAAATCCAAATGTTATGATGACTGAGTGGGATTACCCCCAAAAAGGCATTTACAAATTGCAGGACACATTATATTGTATAATTTTAGTCATCAAAAAAAATCAATAAATCATTCCATAAAAAAGCTTCCTACTTGATTAATGTATTGATAAAATGACCACAATAACAATTATATAAAATGGCATATTTTATTATATTTCTAAGTATATTTAAGGGCTTTTAATATTCTTATAAATAAAAAGTGATTGCTTGCTCATAAAAAGTATGTCTCCCTTTTTTAGTGTATTATTTCTACTTAGCTGATAAAAACACATCTCATTTTAATACTTTAAATATATCATCTGTAATTATCATTAGCTAATCACCTAAGTGAGTATCCTACCTGAACACTCAGGGATTATCTGATGTTGAATCAAATCCAGATGTTCATCTGACCCCTCTTTAGCCAATTTTATTTTCTCAGAGTAATTTTCCTCTTTATCATCATCACTATTTCTTCTCTCCTCTGTATTACTGCTGTCTGAGTGGTCCTCTTTATCAGAGTTCAACTTGCTTGCAGTATCAACCTAAAAATAATTTCCCAAAAAACAGTTTCTAAAAAATAATTTATTTTTTAAAACTTTATAATTCTAGAATATTTTAACACTGATAGAAGCATATGTGAGGATATACATAAAAACATACACCAACATAAAGTATTCTAGAAATATAACACTTATTAACTAAATGTAATTTAACTACACAATTAAGTTTAAGTTTACATCATTCTCTGGCAATAATGGAAAAAGGTCTAAATCAGACCTGAAGAGAACTGCTATCTGGCAGGCTCTGGGGATGAGGCATGACAGACCCTGCTCCTTGAGCTTATACTCGGCTGGAAAGTCAGAGATCTAGAGCTGAGCTTGTCCAATACCAAAGCTGCTTGCCACATGTTGCTATGAATGCTTCAAAAGTGGCTAGTCTGCACATGCAGAGGAATGAAAAAGGACCCCTATCTCTCGCCATATACAAAAATTAATTCAAGATGGATTAAAGACTTAAGTGTAAGGGATGAAACCATAAAAATTCTAGAAGAAAACATAAGAAAAACTTTTCTAGATAGTCCTCGGCAAAGAATTTATGACTAAGACCCCACAGTCAAATACAGCGGGAACAAAAATAAATAAATTAGATTTAATTACACTAAAAACCTTCTGTACAGCAAAGGAAATAATCAACAGAGTAAACAGGCAATGGGAGAAAATATTCACATACTATGCATCTGATAAACTATTATCCAGAATCTAAAAAAAACTCAAACAAATCAGCAAGAAAAAAACAAACCACCCCATTAAAAAGTGACCAAAAGACATGAACAGAATTTTTTCAAAAAAAGATTGACAAATGGCTAACAAACATGAAAAAATGTTCAACATCACTAATCATCAGGAAATTACAAATTAAAACCACAATGAGATACCACCTTACCTCTGTCAGACTGGCCATTATTAAAAAGTCAAAAAACAATAGATGCTGGCATGGATGCAGAGAAAAAGGAACACTTATACACTGTTGGTGGGACTGCAAACTGGTACAACCCCTATGGAAAACGATATGGACATTCCTCAAAGAGATAAAATTAGACCTACCATTCAATCCAGCAATCCCACTACTGAGTATCACCCAAAGAAAAAGAAATCATTTTATCAAAGACACTTGCACAATTCACAATTGTTTATTGCAGCACAATTCACAACTGCAAAGATAGGGAATCAACCTAAGTGCCCATCAATTAATGAGTGGATAAAGACAATGTGGTATATGGAGTACCATGGAGTACAACTCAGTCATAAAAAGAATGAAATAATGTCTTTCACAACAACTTGAATGAAACTGGAGACCATTATCCTAAGTATCTCAGGAGTGGAAACACAAACACCACATGCTCTCACTAGTAAGTGAGAGCTAAACAAGGGGTACACACGGGCACAAAGAGACATAAACGTAATTGGCAGGGATTGAGGGTGAGAGGAGATTGTTTGCAAAGAAGTAAAAGGAGGAAATTTTTTTGAGGGATGATGAAATTGTTTTATATCTTGATTGTGATGATGGTTACATCACTCGACCTATTTGCCAAAATTCACAGAACAATACACCAAAAGGTGAATTTTACTGCCTGTAAATTTTTAAATTAAAAACTGAAAGTTAATAAGAGATAAAATGAGACACAATGTTAATAGATGTAAAAATTTAACATCATGAAGTTAGAAATTCTCCCCAGATTAATCTACAAAATCAAAGCAGTTTCAAACAAACCCCAACAGTATTTTTCAGGACTTGAAAAATCAACCTAAAATACATGTTGATGAGCAAAAAGCCAAGTATAGCTAAGATATTCCTGAAAAAAATATATAAGATAGGAGACCCACCCTACCAGATATCAGTGATTATTACAAAACTGTAACAAAACTATAAGAGTTAACACCACACAGCAATGATACAGGATTTGATGAAACAAAACAGAGACCTCAGCTAGAAACTGTGTTTTCCAAAGTCACTTGCAGCTAGGGTTCTGGAGGTTAGGATAATCCAATTAGATGTACCTGCACAAGATTTAGAAAGCAGACAGGAGGTAGAAGCTTCTTCCTAACTTCCTGATAGGAAGTTGGCAATATCAAAAGCAGGCATCTCTGCATGTCTAGTCACCAACTTTGTGGTCTGAGAGTCTTGTGGCAGTGCCAGAAGCAGCAGTAGCAGCTTTCTGCTCTTTTTGCAGCCATGGTGGTGTGGCCTGGGAACCAACAATTCAGGGGAAGCCTCCTCCTTGGATTTCCTTTTCTGCTGGCCTTCTGTTGGTTTTGAGGAGCTGGATTCTTGTACTCAATCCCTTTCTGCTTGAAATACCTAGAGTGCTATTTCCTACACCAACTCATGACAGACAAAACTTGAGAGTTCCCTAATGCTGAGTCCAGGCCATCAGTCAAAAGAATATATGAGTATGGATTCATTAACTTGCAAAGATTTTTTTCACTATAAGTTTCAAAATTTTTGTTTCCTACAACCTTGAAAGTAATAAATTGTACCATATCACAGATGAGAAAACTGATTCTATTTTTAAAACATCAAGTTTACATATTTTAAGAAAAGAAAAAGAGACTACTAAAGAAAAGAAGGTCATGGCCAGGTAATATACCTAAAAACTATACACCTATATACTACATGGCCTTTACCAAACCATTTTTTTAAAAATACTGAATCTTTTTCAATGGTGGCATATTAGATGTTAAAATACAAAGCTCCCTTATAAAGAAAAAACAAGTCAACATACAAGTCTTAATGAAGTACAATGTGGACAAATAAACCACACTCCAAAAAAAGAAAGAAAAGAAGCAAGGAGGGAGAGGAGGAAGGGAAGGAGGAAGGAATTGAGGAGGAAGGGAAGTGGGGCAGAGGAAGGAAGGAAGGAAATAGCCAGAGTACTTCATATTAAATAATCTGGAGTAAAATCGAAGAATTCTGCAAGTGTTCCCTGAACACATGCTCTAAAAGAAAACTTCAAATGGGATGTTAACAACAACCTTGGTTTAACCAATTGCTGAAATTTGGGGAGAAGGAGTTTAAATCATTTCTAAGCAACAAATTACCTTGAAAGACCCTGGTTCTGGTGAAAGCACCTCCAAAGAAGCATTTGAACTACTGCTCCCAGGGCGTGTTCTTGAATTTGAGGCTGGTTTTGAAATTCCATCTAGGTTTCCCTTTATAATATCCATCAACATCCTGAAACAAACAAAAAATTAAAAAGCAAGTGACTTGGATATTTAAATGTTTCATTAGTTAGCGTTAATATCCAATTACTCAGAGCCTTTATTTTCACTATTATGTTACTACCAAAGTCACACTTAAGGATTCCCCAATTTCATCAAAAGACATCTTGTATAGACGTTAAATCTTATGCCACAGTAGGCACAGAACATACTGCCCAGGGTGTTAGATACTAAACTTGGCTAAAAGAGAATGCAGAAGTGAATGCCATCTCGGTGGCTTCTTCTGCCTCCAGAAGAAAACATTTACTGTGTCCTTGGTCTTTCCTGAGAGAACACTCATGGGGCACCTCTGCCTCTCAACCAAAATGGACTTCATCTTAATGATTTGCTAAGGCCTCCCTGCTACCTTCTTCTGGTTTTCCCTTCCTTATTCTAGCCTTGCCCACTCTAGCTCAGCCTTATTTCTGGGCTTCCCTCCCAGCTCTGATTTCTCCTTTCCTTCTGGCTGCCACATTTTCATGAAGTACATATCTCCAGGGCACTGCTCTCATTTTATCAACCCTCCCCTTCTAAAACCCATAATTCTACTCTGCCCTCTGAGGCAAGACAACAAAACCTACTTCCTCTACTAGAGGACAGACTTTCATTATCTGCCTACACATTGCCAATCTCTTTTAACTATTTTTCATGTGACAACATCCACAACCCTCTTACCATCCTGACTGTTCTATTCCCAGTGCTGTTTCCTTAGGCAAGAAATACTAGGCAGGGAGGTTTAAGCTATAGGGAGGACATGGGCAATGCAGGCGCACTGATCTTTCCAAACAGTGCCTGTGATCAGGACCATTCCAGATTCCCCTAGCGATATTGGGAAAACATGCATGCTTAGTAAAATGGAAGAAATAGGGATAATTTCTGTTTTTGCCCTCTCAATACTAAGCTTTACATGTGAATACATGCCTTCCAACAAATCCTTTCCTAAATTCCTATCACTTATGTATTAAACCATTTCTCTCATAACAAAATGAAGAAAGACAATTGCCTCTGCTACAACAATATCCTTTTCTTACCCTACAAAATGACTCATCTTTCTTTCTTTTTTTGAAGAGCAGAAGCAGAATCCAGACAAGCTTTGGGCATAGGAGGAAGCACAAATATATTAATAAACAACCTGAAGCACCTCCAAGGTCCATAAAAGGATAATACAGTTTGGCCTCCAACCATTCAATGCACCAAAGCTGATGCTTAAGAGATCAGTTTCCCAGTAGGTCACCTCTTCCCGTGTCAGCAAATGAAAAAGGCATTGATTGATCTCAACATTATTCAAACTCTGCAAAAAGGTTTGGGCTCACTCAGGAAGGCACTGACATTATTATTGTGGGATGATGGATCACCCTGGCCCTTCACATCACAACCAAAAAGCATAAGTCACCAAAAGGCCAAATGTCTTGTAAATGCCCTAAGCAGCCTGACAAGGGAGACTTATTGCAGCTCACAGAGGGAGCAATGAGATGGAAGCATGGCAGCACCAGTATAATACATGTCAATAAAGAGAGAGGCACAGGGAACCATCAATGACCTGGATCATTTCTGGAGCTAAAAGGCTCCAGAAATCTTTCAATTTGCCCTAAAAATAGGTCTGTTCTATTATGTTCACTCATGAAAATAATAAATTAAATTAAATACAGTTCCTGAGATAGATGAGGATGCAACTAACAGACTATCTTATGAATGCAGACAAATAGAAAAAAGTATGGATAAAGGGCATTGAAATAGGATCTTATAAATGTATTTGAGTATTTGAGAAGAAATCTTAATTGCCACACAGAAATTACACAAGAAAAATAAAGCATGTGCAAGAAAAAAGAAATCAAAGAATACTTAAATAGTTATAATTACGTAAGCACTGAATGTTGATGTAACAAATATTTTACCTCAATTACATTGAGTGTATGTAAAGAGAAGTGTACAAAAGTAAGGGGGTAGTGTAAGAAATCTAATTTGTCATGATAAGAAATAAAAGAGAATGTCCAAAAGTTGATAAAGCCAAACATTAGTTAAACATAACATTTAAGAGTTCAAGATGGTTGCCTCTGGGGAATGTTCTTTTTTTTCCCCTCCATTGTAAATGTTATTGTATACTTTGACATTTTTGACCATATTACTTTGATAAAAGTAAAAATTAATTTTAAAAGTAATAAATAAATGTAAAACATGAAATCTCTAAGGGACTGGAAGGAAACATAAAGATAATTTGCATAATTATAGAATTAAAAACTTATTAAGCATAATACTAAGAACATAAATCAAAAAGGAGAAGATTAATAGATTTGATTTTATAACATTTAATAATGTTTGAGTCTCAAACATAAAAATGAATTTTAAGTGAAATTAAAACACACCTGAGAAACCAAGGAAAATATATGCAACATAGATAATATACAAAATGTTAATAAACTTATATATTTATAGAACTCTTACCAATCAATAAGAAAAAAAAATTCTAATAGGTAACTAGATAAGTTGGCCTGAGTTCCAGAGGGGGAAAAAAGAAAAGAAAACTAGCTAAGGACATAAACAAGAATACATATATTCAAAAATAGAAAGAAAGAAATATAAATTGTCAATTTAAAAAGTCCAATTTCTCTAATTAAAGGAATATACAGAAAGGTACCTGAAAGATGATCACACATCAAAGAAGTAAAAGTGGTGGGTTCTGGATTGGTGGGTTCTCAGATGTTCTTCTGCTCTTTCTTAACCTTTGTCTTACCTGTATTTTCTAGTTTTCTAATTTTTTTAATTCCAGAATGTTATGGGGGTACAATGTTCTGGTGACATAAATTGCCTTTGTACCATTTGAGTCAAAGTGTGCCCATCCCTCAGATAGTGTACATTGTACCCATTAGGTGTGAATTTACCCATTCCCTCCTCCCCCCTCCCACCTGCCTGATTTCCAATTAATGTTATTTTCATATGTGTATGTAAGTGTTGACTGATTAGTTCCAATTTAATGGTCAGTACATGTGGTGTTTGTTTTTCCATTCCTGTGATACTTCACTAGGAAGAACGGTCTCCAGTTCCATTCAGGTTAATACAAAAGGTATCAGTTCATCATCTTTTTATGGCTGAGTAGTACTCAGCCATATACTCAGCCAGCTCATATACCACGTTTTATTAATCTACTCATGTATTGATGGGCACTTGTTTATACATCTGGCTTGTTTATACATCTTTGCAATTGGTGAATTGTGCCACTGTAAACATTCGAATGTAGATGTCTTTTGTACAGAATGCCTTTTTTTCCTTTGGGTAAATACCCAGTAGTGGGATTGTTGGATCAAGTGGTAGTTCTACTTTTAGTTTTCTGAGGTTATCTCCATACTACTTTCCATAGAGGTTGTACTAGTTTGCAGTCCCACCAGCAGTATATGAGTGTTCGCATTTCTCCACATCCATGCCAACATTTGTTGTTTGGGGAATTTTTTATAAAAGCCATACTCACTAGAGTTAAGGGACATCTTATGTGGTTTTGATTTGTATTTCCCTGATGATTGGAGATGTTGAGCATTTTTTTGTATGTTCGTTGGCCATTAGTCTATGTTCTTTTGAAAAGTTTCTATGCATGTCTTTTGCCCACTTTTTAATGGGGTTAATTTTTCCTTGTCGATTTGCTTGAATTCTTTATAGATTCTAGTTATCAGCCCTTTATTGAATGTATAGCATGCAAATATTTTCTGTAGGTTGTCTATTTGCTTTAATGATTGTTTCCTTGGCTGTGCAGAAACTTTTTAATTAAATCAGGTCCCACTTATTTATTTTTATTGTTGCTATGATTGCTTTGAAGGTCTTCTTCATATATTCTTTGCCTAGGATGATGTCTATAAGAGTTCTTCCAATATTTTCTTCTAGAATTCTTTTATTAAGTATATCTTGTATTCATAACGAAAGAATTTATCGTAGAAAGATTTCTGGAATTTACTAAAAAGTATTCAAAAATAAATAAAAATCACCCAACGAACATCCTACCACAGTGAGCTAATCATTATTGGTACATTTCTTTCCCATTTTTGCTCTGTCTTTTGCAACAAAGTAGGACTCATATATTTCTCACTTAACACTACCTGATGAGCATTTTCTTATGACATTAAAATACTTCAAAAATAGAATATTATTTACTTCACGATACTCAATTAAACAGATAGACATATGACCAGATTCTAAATTGCAGCAAATTACTACTACCCAACTTTTTATAACATTCATTTAAAACAGATTAAATTTTTTCATACAGGCTTGTGAGAAATGCAACCATCATGGATGATTTAAAGCCAAAATGGGGACATATGACTACAGTAATTTGATATTTTGGGATGAATAAAAGGATTTTTAAAAATGAATCTCCTGGCCGGCACAGTGGCTCACGCCTATAATCCTAGCACTCTGGGAGGCCAAGGCGGGTGGATTGCTCAAGGTCAGGAGTTCAAAACCAGCCTGCGCAAGAGTAAGACCCGTTTCTACTAAAAATAGAAAGAAATTAATTGGCCAACTAAAAATATATAGAAAAAAAAATTAGCCGGGCATGGTGGCACATGCCTGTAGTCCCAGCTATTCAGGAGGCTGAGGCAGAAGGATTGGTTGAGCCCAGGAGTTTGAGGTTGCTGTGAGCTAGGCTGATGCCACGGCACTCTAGCCCGGGGAACAGAGTGAGGCTCTGTCTCAAAAAAAAAAAAAATATCAATCTTCTATTTAGTAATTATACATAGCAAGCCTTAAAAAGTAGAATTAATTTATTTTCATGATTTATGTCCAAAAATTATCTATGGTCATTTTTTATGTTAAATATTTGTTTATTATGTAAGGAATACTTGCCCATGAGAAAAAAAATATCAAATAACACAGAAAAACATAAAAATCTTTAAAGACAAAATTCCCCTCACCCCAAGAATCAGTGTTAATAGATTCTTGTAAGCTTCATTTTTTTAGGCATATGCAATTGTCTATCCTTTATACCCATCTAATCCTCCCCAACACAAACACACACACAAATGGCATAGTGCTTTGCAACTTGCTTTTTCATGCTTAACAATATATTTTAAGAGATTTTCTATATCATTATTTGTAGATGTACTTCATGCTTTCAAACAACAGCATAATATTCCAGTGAATAGATGTAGCATTTTTTAATCAGCTCATTTTGTTTATATATAGACTATGTGCTATAAAAAAACAACATAAAAACTTACTCAGGGAGTCCTAGAGAGTGCAATCATGCAAGAGAAAGAAATAAAGGGTATCCAAATTGGAAAGGAGGAAGTCAAATTGTCCCTATTTGCAGAAGACATATGGAGAAAACCCTAAAGATTCTACCCAAAAAAAAAAAAAAACTCTTAGAACTGATAAACAACTTCAATAAAATCGCAGGATATAAAATCAATATATAAAAATTGGCCAGGCACAGTGGCTCATGCCTATAATCCTACCACTCTGGGAAGCCATGGCAGGAGGATTGCTTAAGCTCAGGAGTTTGAGACCAGCCTGAGCAAGAATGAGACCCCGTCTCTACTAAAAATAGAAAGAAATTAGCCAAACAACTAAAAATAGGAAAAATTAGCCGGGCATGGTGGCACATACCTGTAGTCCCAGCTACCTGGGAAGCTGAGGCAGGAGGATCGCTTGAGCCCAGGAGTTTGAGGCTGCTGTGAACTAGGCTGATGCCACAGCACTCTACCCCAGGCAAGAGAATGAGACTCTGTCTCAAAGAAAAAAAAAAAAAAGAAAAGAAAAGAAAAAGATATCAATAGCATTTCTATACATGAACAATGAACTGGCTGAAAAAGAAATGAAGAAGGCAATTTCATTTACAATAGTAACAAAAAATATAAAATACTGAGGAATAAATTTAACCAAGGAAGTGGAACACCTCTACAAGAAAAACTATAAAACTTTTGAAAGAAATTAAAAAGGATATAAACAAAGACATCTCATGCTGCAGAATCAAAAGAGTTAATATTGTTAAAATGAAAATACTACCCAGAGCAATCTACAGATTCAATGCAATTCCTATCAAAATACCCATGACATTGCTCCCAGAAATATTTTTAAAATCCTAAAATTTGTATGGAACCAAAAAGATCCCACATAGTCAAAGCAATCCTGAGCAAAAAAGAACATAGCTAGAGGTATCATACTACTCAAAATATGCTACAAAGCTATAAAAACCAAAACAGCATGGTGCTGGCATAAAAAGAGACATATAGACAAATGGAATAGAATAGAGAACCCAGAAATTAATCCACATATCTATAGCCAACTGATTTTTGACAAAGGTGCCAAGAACACTCATTGGGGAAAAGACAGTCTCTTCAATAAATAGTGCAGGGGAAACTGGATATCCACATACAGAAGAATGAAACTAGACCCCTAACTCCCATCCTATACAAAAATCAACTTGAAATGTATCAAAAACCTAAATGTAAGACTGGAAATGATAAAACTACTAGAAGAAAACATAGAGGAAACACTTCAAAACATTGATCTGGGAAAAAATTTTAGGAATAAGACCTCAAAAGCAGAGGCAACAAAAGCAAAAATAAACAAATGGGATTATATCAAACTAAAAAGCTTCTGCACAGCAAAGGAAACAATTAACAGAGTGAAAAGACAACCTCCAGAATGGGAAAAAATATTTGCAAACTACTCATCCCACCGGGGATTAATATCCAGAACATACAAGGAACTGAAACATAACAGTAAAAAAAGAAATAATCCAATTTAAAGATGGGCAAATGATCTGAACAGACATTTCTCAAAAGACATAAATGGCCAACAAATATATTTCAAAATGCTCATCACCAATCAAGGAAATGCAAATTCACAACACAATAAGTTATCCCAGTTAGGATGGCTATTATCAAAAAGACAAAAAAACAACAAACACTGATGAGGATACAGAGAAAACTCTAATACACCATTGACGGGAATGCAAACTAGTACAGCCAGTATGGAGGACAGTACAGAGGCCCCTCAGAAAACTACAAATAGAACTGCCATATGATCCAGCAATGTCACTATTGGGAATTTATCTAAAGGAAAGGAAATCATTATATCAAAAAGACATCTGTACCCCCATGTTTACTGCAGCACTAGTCAAAGTAGCTAAGATATGGAATCAACCGAGGTGTCCAGCAACAGATTAACGGATAAAGGAAATGTGGTAGTTATACACTCTGGAATACTATTCAGCCATTAAAAAGAATGAAATACTATCATTCATAGTAATATGGATGGAACTGGAGGACATAATGTTAAATGAAATAAGCCAGAAGCAGAAAGTTAAACACTGTATGTTCTCACTCACATGAAGAAGCTAAAAAAAAAGATGATCTCATGAAAGGCTGAGAAGGGTAGGGGGAAGGGAGGTATAGGCAGAAATTTGGTAAAGGATACAAAATTACAGCTAGATAGGAGGAATAAGTTATAGTCCTCCGTACCACTGTAAGATGACTATAGTTAACAATGATGTATAGTTTCAAATAGTTTAGGAGGAGGATGTTTCCAACACAAAGAAATGATAAATGTTTAAGGAAATGGAAATACTAATTACCCTAATCTGATCAACATACATTATATGCATTGAAATATTACTATGTACCCTATGAATATGTACAACTATTATTATCTGTCAATTAAAAATGTTTAAAAACAAAAAACCCATAATATATGAGAATATAATATTTAGAAATGAGCATACAGTAGACAATAAAAATACTTCCTGATTTATTAGGAAGGACTCTGAAGCCTGTAAGATATGGATTTCTTAGAACTACTGGTATAGGAATTAAAACAGCATATAAGGCTGGACGCAGTGGGTCACGCCTGTAATCCTGGCACTCTGGGAGGCTGAGGCAGGCAGATGGCTCAAGTTCAGGAGTTCGAAACCAGCCTGAGCAAGAGCAAGACTCCATCTCTACTAAAAATAGAAATAAATTAATTGGCCAACTAAAAATATACAGAAAAAATTAGCCAGGCATGGTGGCCCATGCCTGTAGTCCCAGCTACTCGGGAGGCTGAGGCAGGAGGATACCTTGGGCCCAGGAGTTTGAGGTTGCTGTGAGCTAGGCTGACGCCTCAGCACTCTAGCCTGTGCAACACAGCGAGACTCTGTCTCAAAAAAAAAAAAAAACAGTATACAAATGATCAATGGCAGTAAGATGAAGACTCACAGAGAAAAAAAAAAAAACTTACTCAAAATGAGTAGTAGACCTAAAGTAAAACTTAAAACTATAAAATTTCTAAAACATATGTGTGACTGTGGGTTATGCAAAGATTTCCTGGAAACAACATCAAAAACACATTCATAAAAGAAAACATTGATAAATTGGAATGCATCAAAATGTAAAACTTGTACTCTTCAAAAGATATTGTTAAGAAACAAAACCCAAGGACTGGGAGCAAATATTTGCAAAACATATATCTGACAAAGGACTTGTATCCAGAATATATAAAGATGTAGCAAGACTGGCCAGGCGTGGTGGCTCACGCCTGTAATCTTAGCACTCTGGGAGGCCGAGGCGGGAAGATCACTCAAGGTCAGGAATTCAAAACCAGCCTGAGCAAGAGAGCGACCCCTGTCTCTACTAAAAATAGAAACAAATTAATCGGCCAATTAAAAAAAATGTATAGAAAAATAAATTAGCCGGGCATGGTGGCGCATGCCTGTAGTCCCAGCTACTCAGGAGGCTGAGGCAGAAGGATCGCTTGAGCCCAGGAGTTTGAGGTTGCTGTGAGCTAGGCTGACGCCACGGCACTCACTCTAGCTGGAGCAGCAGAGTGAGACTCC
>CAUYRT010086800.1:10000-26084 GCA_963574885.1 Lepilemur ruficaudatus | reverse complement strand
CTCTGGGGTTATGGGGGGCTGGGGAGGGGAGACACAATTCAACCCATAACACTTACTCTTGTCTAGAGACAGGAAGGTTGCCTTTTGGGCAATGTCCTCTCTCCATAGCCCTCTCACTGCTTCTCCAGGGAAGGGGCATGGACATCAGATGGGGTTGGCCCAAGACCAGCCTAAATGCCGATGTCTACCTTCCCCAGGCCTTCCCCTTGGAGGACCACAGTCTGGGCAGTGTAGGTGTCCTGGTCCTCTACTCCAGTGGTCTCCAAACTTTTTGGCACCTGGGACAGTTTCGTGGAAGACAATTTTTCCACGGACTGGGTGAGGGGAGGGGAGGCGGAGCTTAGGCGGTGATGCGGGTGATGGGGAGCAGCTGTAAATACAGATGAAGCTTTGCTTGCTCACCTGCTGCTCACCTCCTGCTGTGCAGCCTGGTTCCTAACAGGCCATAGACCAGTAACAGTATGTGGCCTGCAGGATAGGGACAGCAGCTCTGCTCCCTGCAGCCCAGAGAAAGGCCACCTGCCCACCCAGCACCCTGCAGGTCCCCAATTGTGCAGCCCCTAGGCTGGGTCCATACTGATTGATCAGGAAAGATGACTCAAGTCTCTTCTGTCTATCTACAGCCCCTCACTGCGGAGAGCATGTCAGTGTCCCAACATAAATTTTGCTCAAATAGCGCTCCTTAGTGAGAGCATCAACCCTGAAAACCCAGACTGAGGGTATAAGCACAAATGAATCCCTCCAGCAAGTGGGGGCTCATGGAGATGAGCTGAAACTGCAGCTGGGGACAGGCAAGGAGGAATTTTCTGAGAGCCTGGGGCAGATAAAGCTGCCAGCACCTAACTAGGGCACCAGGCATCCAGTTCCTGATACAAATGCTTTGAGAAATAGAAACGACAAGATTTACCTTGAGCAGCAACCAATATATCCTCTGCAAACGGCACACAGATCTTTGAGACTCGGTGGGATTTATTAGAGTTTCCCGTCAGTATCACACACACGTGATGCTGGTGTTGGAGTCCCACCATGAGCCCCATTCTTGGTGTTCTATAACCTGCAGTAAACTGCTGGGGCAGTCCCTCCCGGAGCCTCACCCAGGTTTTAACCAGCGTGCATTTGCCCTCAGAAAGGGCGCTAAAGAACACCAGGAATGCTATCATTTTTACAACCCGTGGCATTTTGATTTTACTGGAACTGAAACTGTAGTGTCTGAAACTCAATGGTGTAAGCCTGTGTGTGTGACCTCAGTAAAGCCTGAACGCCAATTTCTTAGCGCTGTCTACAAAATAATACTTCCTTCGCTGCTGGTTGCATGGATGAGATAACTATGTGCCCTGCACATAGTAGGTATGCACTAAAAGCAGAGAGTCTTAGTTGAAGAAGAAAAACCTTCCAGGAATGTTCAGGAACATGCTAGCAGCCGCATACACAGGGATGGGGGGTGGGGGGCTGTTTTCACACACCCTGTTCCTGTGGTGCCTGCTGCAGCCCGAGGCAAGAGCCTGGGAAGAGTTGGGGGTCTCAGCACAGTGCAGTCTGTGGCAACTTTTCTCCTGCCCAGATTTAAATTAAAGTACAACATTTGCATTCAGTCCCCTTAGGGCCTGGCTCGGTGACCAAAGTCTCAGGTTTGAAATACTTCTGCTCCGGGGAACTGCAGGTTCCAGTGCCTGAGGGATTTCTGCTAGGCCTGGCATGGCTGGGAGACACATCATTTGAGTAAATGCAGTTTAAGGAAGACAGCCCTCTGGAGGAGGCTCTGGAAAGGAGAGATGGAGGCTTGCGGGAGGGTGTGGAGGGTCAGAGCTTTCTCAGGGTGTTCCCCGTGTCCTTGCCAGATGTCACACGTGCTCGTAAAACTTTGGGGGAACCAGAGAAAGCTCAGAATATCTGCATGCTGGGCCTGGCTTCCTCCTTGTCTTTCCTGCAAATCCTCCATCATCTGCTTCCTTCCCACCTCCTTCTGCCGCCCTTCCAGCAGGGCTTCTGAAGAATGGGCGAGCTTCTGCCGAAACCCTTTCCAACCCAGAGATGGGTCTTGCCCTCTCCTGGCCACAGCCTGTGGGACGAATAGTCTAGCTCAGCAATGACAGCTGTGGACTTCAGAATCAGCTGACCAATGTGTAAATCCTGTCTTTCCCAGGCCTGCCTGTGTAGCCTGGGGCATCTCCTATGGCCTACACCAAAAAGTAGGCTTGTCTCTGCATTTTTGAAAACATCCCAGTTATCAACTCTAAGGCATTGCCACAGTGCCCGACTGCCCTGAACTTGGGGACTCATGGAACAAAGGGGTCTCCAAGAAAGTTCCCTGGTAGCCTTCTAATTGCCCTGGCTGGAGTAGCACGAAGTACCAGAGCAGCCGAGGCTCCTTAACACCTGAGCTGCACACTCACAAGCCACTTCCTTTATACTCCCCAAACTTCCACAGTTCATGGCAGGCTGAGAATTTCTGTGGCTTTGTAGGGACCATCACTCTCGGGTCTCTGACCTGCATGGGAAAGTATAGAGGCATATGGAGAGAAGGCAAGAGGCAGAGCAAGAGACGGACCCTGTCCCAAGTTGGATTCCCCAAGAACAGAGATTAGTGTGCAGAGTGTTAATTAGGGCAGATACATGGGACCAATGCCTGTAGAAGGGGCAGGAAGGAGGCAGGTGGGCAGAGGGAGAAGTTGGGCTGTGACGCGATCTCAACAGAGGCCTCAGCCAACCACACAGGAAGCCCCATAGCCGGGGTGGCACTACAGAGTTGTCCCAAGTTGGGGACGGAAGCCAGCCTCCCACCTCCCATGTGGATCAGTCATTGGATGGTGCTGCCCCGGGAAGGGGGCCCGGCTCCTGGCAAGGCAGTGCCCAGAGAGAGTGCAGACAGCAAGGGCTGGCTTCCTGCAGCACAGCCGCACCTGGCAGTCTATGTCCTTGGGTCCCGAAGGGAGCTACAGGCAGCACATCACAGTAGCCACCACGTGCCCCACCAGGACTGCCTCCTTCTGCAAGAGCAGACACATCACTCACATTGGGGGAGCCAGGGATCTTTAACCATTCGTACGGTTAGGAGAGGGAATTTCATCTTGGCCAGGGGCACTCCCAGGCCTATCCCTGCTGCTGAATCTAGAACTGTGCCCCAGTCACCCAATGCCTTGACAAACAGCAAGAAGATTTCAAATCGTAGAGTTCTAGAGTCAGAAAGAAATGGGGAGATCATCTGATCAAACTCTCACCAAAGGCAAAGACCCCCACGGCATCCCCAGCCCCTGCCTGAGCCTCCTAATGCCTGGGCTGGCGACAGGGGCCTCCTTCTACCGCAAGCCTGACACTGCTATTTATTAAACCTCTCGGGGAAAGATCACACTTGTAACCCACAAAAGAAATCCCTCAGTCATAGATCATTCTTCAGCTATTAGAAGACAGATATTCTGTTTCTTTCCATGGGCACCGACCATGTGCTTCCTAAGTGCTTGTTCATTCATTTGACAAGCACCGCCTTCCTGCATTGCACCAAGCCCTTTCGTGTACATTGAGTCACTCAGTATTTGTCTTCACAAGGATGACATGGTCAGCGTCGTTATCCTTGGTTCTTGCCCTGAGAAATGATGGAAGTTTTTGTAGAAAAGGGGGACATTGAGTTGGGTCTGGAAGCATGAATAGGAAGTCTCCTATCCCAGAAGATGTGGCATTCCAAGCTGCGGGTAAGACTTACAAAGACCTGGAGCATCGGAGAGCTTAGCATGTGTGGGGAAAGCTCTGGATACGGCTGGAGCAGTGGTTCTCAACTGGGGACAGTTGCTCCCCAGGAGACATTTGGCAATGTCTAGAGACATTTTTGTCATAACTTAGGGTATATCCTACTGGCATCTAGTTGGTGTAGGCCAGTAATGCTGCTCAACAACCCACAATTCACAGAACAGTCCCCACAAAAAAAATTATCTAGTCAAAATGTCAGTAGTGCCGAGGGTGAAAATGCTGCACTAGAGCATCGGGGAGGGCAGGGATGGTGAACAGGTAAATTGGAATTGGATTCTGAAGGGCCAAGCTAAGAGGCTTAGTATCTCCCCAGTGCTGGCAGGATTCAGAGCCTAGATTCGGTGAGACCACTGAAGACTGATTTGGAGCAAGCTTAGTCTGAGATCTGGGAGATCACCTAGGAGACCATTCATCTTTTCACTCATTTATTAAACACGTAGTGAGCATCTATTGCATACCAGCCTCTGCGCTAGTGCCTGGAATTAATGATGAGTAAAACAGCCCCAGTCCCTGCCCTTGTGGGTTTTACAGTCTAAGTGAGGACGAGAGACACTGTTTGAATAAGCCCACATATGTGTCACCACACACTGGCAGGTGCAATGAGGCTACAGTAAGGACTGATTAAAGAAGGTTCCAAAGAGAAGAGAGTTTGCAGCCACTGTCACAAAGATGAAGAATCCAGGCAAGACGTCAGAGGAGTCTTTATGAGCAAAAACACAGAGAGGATGGGCCAACTCAAGATAAATGCTGGAGGCAGACTCCAGGGGACTTTGTAGACTTGCTGTCATGGTGAGTGAGGAGAAACCAGGGCCTGCCTGGTTCTGGTTCCAGGCACTGCATCAGGGGAAGAGGTGGCCAGGTGACCATATCAGGTGTGAACAGTGGGGGAAGAAAAAACTTGGGGTCAGAGTGACACCACTGACCTATAATAGACAACTTTCCAGCACATGGGGATTCCTGGCACCCTTTGGGACCGGTGACACATGGAAGTAATCCAGTGACAGGCCATTTTTCAGAACTGCCTTCTCCCACTCCCATTTATTTCATTTTAACCTCATTGCTTCTGGAAGAGCCCCTGAAGATGAAGCCAAACTCCATTTTACACGCGAAGCCCCTGAGGCCAGAGGGGCTGGGGGGGCATCCCCAAGTTCCCCCAGACAGTAGTTCAGCCAAACCCTAGCCTTGAACACAAGACAGAGAACAGAGAGCCCTGCCTTCCACACCCCACATTTCACATCCCCCAAACAGAGGTGCCCTGACCAGTTCTCTGGCCAAGGCAGCTTGAGGTCAATTGATTCAGAAGCGTTTCAGTCCCACATTGCCTCTTCCCAGCAGTGAGGTCACAACAAGAGAATGCGGGGCCTGCAGGGAGGCTGAGGTCCCCCAGGAAGCAAAGCCGAGCCCTGGACAAGGCCCGGGAACTCCACCGGGGAGAGGGCGTGGCAAACTCCAGGTCGGCGCACTGCCCTGCGGGTCGGCCAGCGCCTGGGAGGCAGAGTCTCCTTGGACACTCCTCGTCTAACCTAACAGGACTCTTCCTATCGCTGAGTGCTGCCTCAGGCCCCAAAACTGGGAACACTAGATGCTCAAATTTCACCATCCAGAGCGAGGCGTTGGATCATCTAGCAAATAGCCTTCCCTTACCCTGGCCTGGAGGCGGTGACGGGCAGGGCTGGAGAACCGGTCAGAGCTGGAGGTCAGAAGCCTGAGGAGGCCGGTGGGAGGGACTTCCTCCGAGGGGCCGGGCTGTGTGGGAACCGACTTCCGGGCGTGGGAGCCAGAAGAGGGGTCGTCGAGGAAACGCTCTGTAGGACAGCCTGGTTGTGCCTCCTGGACCGTGGTGAGGTGGTGTCCGCTTCTGGGTGGGCCCTAAGAGTCCCCCGGCCAGCCTGAGGAGGGAGGGGGAGGGCACTCCAACAGAGGGATGGGCTTGTGGAGCCCGAGGAGGGGGAGGCATTGCCCACATGAGTCCCTGCATATGGGAGACCTCAGAAAGGAGCGCGTCTCCAAGGAACCCACAGAAGCACCCACATTTGGGCATCCCTGTGGGCCCTGACCCCCGATTACAGCCTCATCATCTGGATTCTGTGCACTCTGCCCCCTTCGCCCTCAGGCTGGTCCTCGAAAGGGCCAAAAGAGCAGCCATGAGTGAGAGAAAAGGTGGAACAAGGAAGAGAGACCTTTCCACTGCTGGCCCCCAAGACCAGGCCCACGCTGTATGTGCACTCACGTGCATGTGTGTGTGTGTGCATGTGTATGTGTGTGGGTGTGTGTGTATGTGTGTGGGTGTGTATGTGTGTGTGCACGTGTGTGCACCTGTGCAGTTGTGAGAGTCAGGCAGGGTTGAAGATTTGAAAATATGAGTGAGTAGAGCTTTGATTTAGTTGTATTAGATTTTTAGTATTTGTGGAAAATGAAACTATTTTCACTGATGAAACTGAGCTCCAGTGGAAAAGCCCTGTGGCCCTCAGAGACGTGGACGGAAGACTCAGGCTGCAACACTCCCCACGTGCACCTCAGACAATAACGTGACCACATCGTGCAAAGCAGCCTGTATCTAGGCTGCTCGTGCCCCGGCTGGGCACTGCGGCAGGGGCGCGGAAGGGCCGGCCAGCGTCAGCAGGGACAGGGCCAGTCCTGGGCACATTGTGGCCTCTCTGGGAACCGGGGAGCCTGCCCAGAAACCATGCGACTGGGTCTTTGAGAATGAGGATAAGGAGCCAGGGCTGGGCTTGCCAGAAAGAAAATTACAGGCCTCAGAACCAAGCCTGAAGCCCCACAGGCGTCTGTGACTGCAGCTCAGCCCACACGGAGCCCCTCGCCACGGCCTCAGTCCTGGATGGGCCGTTCGCCTCCACCCTCCTGCCACACGGAGCAGTGGACCCAGCCTCGCTTCCCCCAGCGCGGGTGAGAACATGCTGGCTGCAGCCTCTGCAGGCATTTCTTTCCTGGGAAGCTGCTGCGGTCACAGAGGAACCCCTCACCTAAGCACCGTCCCTGCTGGGCGCTGTGACAAAGATGCGTGGGGATGCTTGTGTTCCAACAAAGCAGGAGCTGGCCCTGCTTAGTGCCCAGGGAAGGGACGGGCAGGGTTGGAGAGTTTAAACCTATAAAGACCTATTTGATTCTTGTGACGTGGTAAATAAATAATTCAATTAAAGCCATATAGATGGGAGAAGGAAAGTGGCCCTACTTAGATTATCTACAGCTTCAAACTTCTCATTCGTTTATTCCTAGTGTTCAACTCCCAAATCCAGATTCTGAGCCAACGGCCCCAGAGCCCTCCTTGTCCCCCAGATTGTAAAGGGCAGACGCGGAGGCGGGACAGCTCCATATTCGGTCAGCAGACCCTGCCAGTTCTTCTTGCTCCCACAGTGACTTTAGCACTTGTCTTTTTTTGAAAGAGAGAAAGGGAACGAAGAGAAAAAAATATGTGTATGGTTAGAACCTCAGCTCCTGATTTTGAATTCAGTCAGCCCACTTAAGATTCAAGAATAGTAGCATGCTCAGTGATGTAAGAGCTAGAAATACAGATAATAATAAGTACCCCATAGGATTGCCGTGGAGACAGATACAATGGTGACCCAGTTGAACAGAGTGTAGATTCAGAGTCAGGCAGTAACAGGCCTGTGTCTAAAACTTCTTGAAACCTCGAACACCAGCCTCGAAAGGCTGTTGTGAAAGATCGGTTATAAACTTCCTAGTGTGGCGTCTGGCATTCGCCGGCCTCCATGAATAGTAGGAAATGTGAGGCCCTTTGCACTGTGCTGGGCACAGCTGCAGCTCCCAGGGACAGCAGGAGTCAGGGGGCAGATGGCAGTGGGAAGATTACTGGAAGGCTCCCTGTGGGAGAAGCCGGGGAAGACCTGAGGCGGGTGGCTCCGTCTGGCAATTTTGGCTTCATATCTCACAACTGAGGCAGTTTCTGTCCTGGCTGGAGGCTTTCAGTGGGGACAATCCCATCCCTCGGGTGGCTTCAGCAGGGAGCCAGGTGATCCTTCACGGGAGCCTGGCTGGTGGAGGGAGTCTGAGGTCAGAGAGGAGGACACGTCCCAACACACATATTTACAAATATAAGAGGGGACTAAACACCCAACCATGATCAGCAACATTTGACCTCACTTCGTGGCTACTGAGCTCCATTCGCAAAGTCCGGAATTTTGCAGGACCCATAGGAACGCAGTGGCTGGGAAGAGTTCACCACCCAAATCTTCTCCTGTCTCAGTCTGAAGCTTCTATTGAGCTCTGAGATTCGATAATAAAGAAAGAGGCCACTGCTTACATCCCGAGTCTTTTGTGCATACTGTTCCTGCCCCAGTGGGTTGCAGGTTTTCTGCAGAGAAAAAAGACAGCCACTTCTATTGAGCCTCTTTGTGGTCCCCAGCTTTTCCTCAACCTTCTTGATGACAAGTTTCTCTCCCTCCAGTCACATACCTTCATCTCGGGAGCCAGAGTGGAAAGGTTTCCATATCAAGGCGAGGGTACCTGGTCAGGGGCTATAGGTGGGGCGGTGGGCTGGGCTGGGGCTGAGAACTGGGGAGGATATCTTTCTAACAAAAGGTGGTTCTCACCAGGCCTTAAACAGTCTATGATGATAGGAAAATGGTGTGTATTTCTTCAGATGGACTTAAGATGATTACCCGGAGGCTAGCAAAGCTCTCTCAGAGCCCAGCTAAATAAGCCAGGGGGGCCAGGAAATGGAGCAACTCAGGAAAATGGTTAAGGAAAAAGTGGTGTAAACCTGAAGCCCTTAAATATGTATCAAAACTTAGGTTAAAAATAATTTGTTAATTAGTTCATGTAAGCTCATGGCATAAAATTCTAAAGATAAAAATGAAAAGCCTCCCTTCTACCCCTGCATCCTAACCAAGCAGATCCCCTGGCTAGATGAACAATTTCTTGTTATTTCTTGTCCTTATTAACCATTTATAGTATATTCTTTGAGAAATAATCTATGCATCTGTAAGCGTATATATTACATATAGAATATATATGTTATTTATATGTGTAGACTCTTCCCCACTCCATAAATGGAAGCAAGCTGTGTGTATTGTTCGGACTTGCTTTTTGTTCATTTCGCAGTACATCTTGGAAGCTCTAATTATTTAAAGTTAAATATATTTACCTGCTTTGAAAGTGTTATTTGACCTCCAGCTCTAAATATTTGGAAATCAGTGTGTTTGCCTTCTTTTTTGCTTTCCGAACCTCATATCCTGCTCAAGCACATTATTTCTGCATTGCAGGGGCACATGACGCTTGTGCTCTGTATTGCACCCATCATGCCCACGGCGTTTTTTTAATGATTCTCAGTCCTGCCATCAAATGGATTCAGTGCTCACCGCCTCTACTTTTGCCAAAGTTTCTCCACTGATCTCTTGGTTGACCAAAATTTGCTTTCTTCAAAAAGCAGCTCTGTCAACAGAGCTAGTGGTCTTGTCTCCTGCTTTTGTACTTGATCAGCATGCTTTCTGGGTAGAAAATTCTTGGATTCCTCATTTTCTTTTCATGATTTGGAAAAGTATTTATTATTGCTACAGAGAAGTTTAACCTCAACCTGATGTTTTTCTTGTATAGGCAACTTTTCCTCTTTGTTAAGATGCTGCCAGGATCCTTTCCTTATCTTTGAATTCTAGTTACTTTACTATATGATTTGATGCTTAGTGTGCCAATTTTTCTTGGAACCTGATATGTCTTCATGTATAAATTCAAGTCTTCTTTTATTTCTGTAAATAGTCTTGGGTCAGATCTTTGAGTATCCTCTGCTTTGTTCTTTTCTATAGGATGCTATTTGTGGATCTCATTGGACTCCTTATCCATTATTTTCACATTACTCTTGTCAAACTCTTCTTCATTTCCAATTCATTCCACCTGCTTTTCAATCCTTTCCTTCGTTGTTCCTTGTGTTTTCGGCGGAGTTTATTCCCTTGTGTGCCTATTCCAATGTGGCTTCATCTCTCTGTGTCTTCTCCCTGGGCTCTCGTAGCGCTTTGGCAGTGTGGTGTGGTGGTTAAAAGTGAGGGCTCTGCAGTCAGGGTTACCAGGATATAACCCTGGGCAATTCTTTGACTTTTGGTACTTCGTCTTTAAAATGAGTAAAATGGGAGCACCTACCTAACGGGCTGTTGTAAGGATGGATAAGTTAATATATAAAAGCACTTTGAATCATGATGGACACATTTTAAGATCTGTTTGTGAATCAGCAAAATGAG
This sequence comes from Lepilemur ruficaudatus, assembly GCA_963574885.1. Taxonomy (NCBI): domain Eukaryota; kingdom Metazoa; phylum Chordata; class Mammalia; order Primates; family Lepilemuridae; genus Lepilemur; species Lepilemur ruficaudatus. Next base: position 16,134 of record CAUYRT010086800.1, on the reverse strand, counting down.
ATAATAATAATAGCTTATTCTTCCCTGAGCTCTCATATCTCTGCTTTAAGCTCCTGGATTGATGTGTAATATTCTTTGAATTCATTCATTTTTTAAGTGGGGTTGTGATTTTCATCTACTTGATGGCCACATTTTTCTGGTACCTGTTTTTTTTATCATTTATTTTTCTTACTCCTCCTTTTCTTGTGGTTTTTTTTTTTCTTTTGGTAACATGTTTATGTAGATCCTGTACTGATTCTTTCTTTGTCTATCTTTCAATGAGGCTAGTTCTCCCTGGACCAGCCTTTTGCAGGACATTCCTAGGAGACAGGCCAGCCTGACTTTCAGACCAGCAGAAATTCTCTGCATGCTCACAGAGTTGTGCATGTGAGCGAGTTATCTTATCCTCTGCAGAAATCAAGAGTTTCAAGGCTGTGTATCATGTGAAATCCCTCTTCCCCATCCTCTCCAACAAATTGCCTCTTCAAATATGATTTATATGTGCTCCTCATATGGCCTCATATCTCTGCGCCCTGTTAGTATCGAACAGGGGCCAGAGAAGATCCTACCTCCTGCTGACGTACCCTACTGCCACCCATTCCAACACAGGAGGGGTGGTCGTGCCCTTTGGGATGTGGAATATGATGATGGAGGATGCATTTCTGTTTCTTGGCTTTCTTCTTTATTTCTGGTAGGTTGTGGCTTTCACGGCTTGTGAGAGGAGAGGGGGAGCCCTAATAACGCCTTGTCTTCAATGCATTATGAGGTGGTCAGACCCCGTAACACAACCACATGGGGAGAGGGAGGCGTCAGAGGACTATGGAGTGACTGAAAGGCCTGTGTTGTTTGTAGAGCAAAGCCCACCTCACCATGGTTTTAATAATCATTCAGAGATCCGGCCCCAGCTCTGGGGAACATAAAGCGTTTCTAACATGTCACGCAGTCTCCTTCCTATGCTTATGTGCTTCACAACCATGACAACCTCTGCCATGGCGTTAACTGGAGAATCAAGATGAGTACTTCGTTTTAGCGGTTCATTGTTGAAAGGTTACGTTCACTCCCTGACTAACAGCCACGGAGCCTTTCTCCCCTCGGAGTTACCAGAACCAGAAGCACTGACTGACGGGGTAAAAGTCAGATGGAGGTATTTTTAAATGTCTCCTTAATTAAAAAAAAAAAAAATTAAAAAAAGCAGCAGCAGCATCTGAGGGCTTGTCTAATTTGCTCTTTACTGCACTTGAGCAGGTCAGGCAGGGACTCCTGAGTCACAAGTCAGTGAGGCAGAAAGTCATTTGTTACCTGGAATGAGAACATTGGTTAGAAATGCCTTGAAAATACAGACGGTCCTCGACTTGGGATGGTTCAACTTAGGATTTTTCGACTTTGCGATGACGTGAAAAGATATGCATTCAGTAGAAATTGTACTTGGGGTACCCGTACGACCATCCTGTTTTTCAGTTTCCGTTCAGGATTCAATGAATTCCATGAGGCATTCAATACTTTAGTGTCAAATGGGCTTTGTGTGAGATGATTTTGCCCAACTACAGGCTAATGTAAGTGTTCTTAGGGTGTTTCAGGCAGGCTAAACTAAGCTATGACATTTGACAGGTTAGGTATATTCAATGCATTTTTTACTTACGATATTTTCAATTTAGGGTGGATTTATTGGGACTTAACCTCATCGTACATTGAAGAAGCCATCCCTACAGGAAGCCACTTTCTCTACCGAGGTTCCTGTGCATAGCAAGACCAAGTCCCACCAGAAAGGCCGCAGAGGGAACAAACCACTGCTCAGAGACACTGACTTTATAAAGCGTGTGGTGGAACTTCAGGACTGTCAAACTGCGCAGAGACAGAGGCACATGAGAAGGTCATCGAGCCAGAGAGAAACACACCGCCCCCACTTCAATTCCACCTGAACCGTGGGCAGGGTACTCACGAAAACCCAGGGGGGCCTGAAGGGCAAAGAGACCTTGAGTGAGAATTCTCTACCTCACAGTTTAAAGAAATGTGCTTCACACATCATCTTCCATCCTGAGTCCCCCCAGTCTCCTAGAGTGACAGCAATCAAAATTGATTTGGGGAATTTCATCCACAAATTAGATTTACCGGTTCTCAATATGGAAGCTCGGTGGCTTTGTCTCGCCACCAGTGAGGGGACCTGAGGGTTTGAAGTGTAGCATGTAAAGGACAGAAAGGCTTTTGATCAGTAGGTGCAACTGAACGGCTTAAAAGTGGATGCAGGTGCAGCTCTGGGAGCCATCTGACTTGTCAGGGCCAGCACGAGTCTAGGAAGACTCATTCTTGCAGGGTTACTGCCTAATGTCCTCTGGGATCACTGTTCTCTTTAGGTGCTATATCTATGGGCTAATGCTCCTTGTCATAGGAAGCCATCCTTGTGTAAAGTTGGGTTGCAAGAGAGTTTTTTTACTGAATATTTTTGGTCTCTACTTGTGGTTTTCACTAGGAGGAAGCTCTGCCAGCACCTAGTCTATAGATGTTCTCTCGGCACATGTGGCATCTCTGTGCAGCGCACCCTCTGCCCTGGTGGTACACGGTCTCCCTGGGTGGTAAGTGGGAATCACAGAGAGAGAAGTGCTCCCGTGCAGAGCTGCTGGTAGAGAAGGCAGGAGGGTTTGAAACCAGGGGTTGCGATCTAGCTTTGCCCAGAGCCCACCCTCAAACCTACTTTTCCAGTCCATCTTGTTGCATAATCGAACCTTTATGTAATCCCTGGGAATGATGAATGTGAAGGCAATATAAAAATGATCTTTAAAACCGTGCTGCTTGTACAGATTCCTGGGTTCCCCACTAAGAGTCAAAAATCTCAGGTCTGGATTGGGAACCAAGAATTAGCCCGTGTGGCCACCCTTCAGCTGGTTCTGATGCAGAAAGTCCATGGACCTGGCTCCGACAAACACTGCTATCCTAGATGATTCAAATATTAAGTAGATTAATAAAATAGTACAGGGTTTGTACTCCTTTTCCACTATTGGCTACTAACCACTGGCTGGAAAGCAGATGTGAGGACAGAGTCTGGATGAGTCAACTCGGACCCCAAGGCGGGAAATGCGGATGGGCCTTGGACTGCCCGTCACTGCACTGCAGGTGAGCTATTAAGCTTCTATTTCATTTCAAACACACATATGGACAGACAGACATGCACAAAATTGGGTTTCCTTGACTCTGGCGAGAATGCAATTGATCATGTTATGTCATTCTGTTGAGCAAAAATGTGAAAGCTCGGATAGTTGTTCAAGAGTTCCAGCCACCTTGCTTCACTCATTTTTAAATTCATTTTGGCAACTTTTCTTGAGAGTCAGAACTGTGTCTTATATTTCTTTGGCTCCTCTACCATGCTAAGAGCATATAGTACATGCCGAAAAACACAATAATTAGTTCCACGAGAAGCAGTGGAGCCTGATCACTTATGAGTGTGATATGGAACCAGTTTCCTGAGTTTGAATCTGCTGCTTACTTGCTCTGTGACTTTGGACAACCTTTCTGAGTCTCAGTTTCTGCACTGGTAAAATGAGGAAGATAATAGCATGTGCCTCATAGGATCCTGTGAGGAACAAATGAGTTAATCCATATAAAATATGGTACACACGGGGTGTGAAATGTGGTTGCCATGATGACGATGATGATGGTTACGGTGATAATAACAACCATATTGTAGGGCCAAAATGTGGTCCTTGGTCCCTCGTGTCCTTTCAATGTCTGTGGATTCTAAAACAGAAGCAATGTTCATACCATTCTGAAGGATATTTCATCTTTTCTACATTTTTGTATTACTTAAAGGAAAATATTTGCAAGGCAGGACCCCATTTAAGTACCACCCATGGAGGAAATGCAAAATTCCTGTATACAAGCCTCTGTTTGAAGGTCCCACATCCTTCAAGTTAGAATTTATCCGTGGAGCCAAAGGATTTTTTTTCCTGAATGTTAAAATACATAGTGAAATAAGGCAATCTCTTTCAAAAGGCAGATTTTTTTTTTCCTTCTTCATACTAATACCTTAAGTAGGAAGGTGTTTCCAGTTTGGCTTTGAGAGTGAAGAGAAGAGGAAAGAGGCTGTTGTCTTCCTGTCTCACTTGAGACCTGGGTTCTCTGTCCAGGAGGGAGTCGCCTCATCATAGCCTAGACTTTTACACAGCGGGATCTAGTGTCTCATACAGTCACCAGGCCTGTGAACATGGATCACCAAGACACACCTGAGTTTTACAGCATATGTGGACATTTAGGAAGTCACATTTCTCATTTTGGTACTCTTTCAACTTTTCTGTATTTTTGAAAATTTCCGAAGAAGTTGGGAAAAGGAAAAAAAGCAAAAAAATAAAAAAATGACAGTAGTGAGGAATAGGGATTATTGCTTTCTTATCTAACTTTAAGCCACCAAGATGCTCCAAAATGTAGAAAATACAAAATTCTTGCCAAGTGACAGCACAGGGTAGGCGAAGTTCAAAATATTCGTAAGGCAGTTATATTTGCAAGGCTGCCCATCAGCAGGCTATTATTGTTCCTGGCACAGAAGACACAAAATGATGATTACGCAGCTGAAAATAAATCTCCTCTCTGTAATCCCACATCCCAACAAATACGGGGTGCCCTGCTTGGCCATATCTGACCCTCCTGCTTATGCCCGGGGGCCAAGCCGTGATGGGGTCTTCTTCCGAATTTTCCAAACTAGAACTCAGAGAAGACAGTCCTCTGGCAGAGAAACTGTGAGATGTGAGGATCAGAAGCTTGTTTTCTACCCATGGAGAAACTATTTTAAGAGAATAAAGTCAACATGCAGAGAACAAAGATAAGAAGAGCTCAGAGGACTGAGTGCTGGAACAAGCCCCCAGTGAGAGGTCGGGAAGATGAAGGAGGACTGGCAAAGGTTTATGTCCCACTGACAATTCAATCAGGGAAACGAACATTTTCGGGACTCTCTATTTTGGATCAAATTTTCTTTATTCATTCCCCGTCTCATGGTTATATATAACATTGCAAAACTGAAGACTCCTGATGTTTATATCCAGCCCTGAGCTTTCTCCTGAACTAACTCCTACTGGACAGCTCCACTTGGGTGTCTTATAGGCATCTCAAATTTAACATGTGCAAAACTGAACTCCTGGTCTTCCTCCAAATACACTTGCTCCCAGAATCTTCTCCATTTCAGTGAATGGGAACTTCTTCCTTTCAGTTACTCAAGTTTAAAATTCTAAGGTCATTTTCGATGCCTCTTTCTCACGTGCTAAATCTATCAGAAAATGGCTCAACTTTTCAGATACGCAGACTCTGGCCACCATCCCCACTGACCTCACCAGGCCAAGAGCCACCTTTTTCTTTTTTTTTGCCTAGATTATTCTAATAACCTTTTGTCTCTCTGCTTCTCTCTTGCTGTCCTAACCACACGGCAGCCAGCGACTGGCTTCGCATCTCACTTATTAAGTCAGATCATACGATGCCTCTCTTTACTTTGGATCCTTCAGAAACAGAGAAAAATCCTATGACCTACAAGCCCCTATGGAGCTGCAACTTGCCTCTTCCTCTCTGCCCACCTCACCATCCTCCACCCCAATCTGCAGCCGCAGTGCCTTTGCTGATGGTTCATGGTTCTCAGGTGAGGCTAGCATATTTCCACACTTCCACTTCGGGGTCTTAGCACTTGCTGTTCCTTCGGCCTCAAACACACACCTGCCACCCCTCACTCCCTTCATGCATCTATCATATTTCACTACCACAGAGGTCTCCTTGACCATTCTACCTAAAATTGCACCCCTTCCCCCTGCTTTTCCCTGTAACACATATCACAGGGTAATACATTTTATGTCTCCCTCCTACTAGAGTATGTGCTCCGTGAGAACAGGCATTTTGCTTTGTTCATTACGTGTCCTCTTAATGCCTGGAGACATGCTCACCAGTTGGTAGGTGCACAGAAAATGCTTGCTGAATGAACTGTTCAGAATCCTTCCAATACATTTCCTCTTTTGCCCAAGCTGGATTGAATTGGTCTACAAACTGGTATAAAACAATTCATCTTAAATTTTACCTCAGTCACACATTTTTTAAAAATGTGTCAGATTACCTAATGTTTTTTTCTTACATTTTCCTGTCTGCTCACTGACCATTTGTTTATTCCTAAACCAGCTACAATTTAACAACCT
>CAUYRT010086800.1:0-5000 GCA_963574885.1 Lepilemur ruficaudatus | reverse complement strand
GTCAGTTACCCACTACAGAATATGGGGCAGAAAAGCTGCAACACTCACCAAAACAGGGAGTTAACATGGTGTGTATGTTTGTATGTAAGTTTAAGTATCCATAATTACAAAATTTTAAGCCACATAAAAAGCAGAAAAATGTGGCCCACAATCAAGAGAAAAAAGTCAATAGAAGCAGATCTACAGATGACTCAGATATTGGAAATGGTTGATCACATCCTTAAAATAATCATTTTAAGCACACTGACCCAAAATGCCTCACTTGTAGGAAACTCTTAAAAGTGAGTGATTTGAAGAGAAAGTACTAAAACTCAGAGAGAAATCAGGTATGCATCTTGGTGCAGGGGTAGAAGAGTTGTATGGCAATTTTTAAACTAGTATTATCTTTGTATTGCTTCACAAAAGCATGACTTTAATACTCTAAACATAATATTTATATTAAGACCAAGTTCATTTTTTCCAAAACAATAAACCATTTACCCATGAATAAAAGTAAAATAATAAGAAGAATGATTTTACAGTATCTGCTGTGTCAGTATCTAAATACTGAGATGGCAGTGTCTTCTCAGCAAGAGGTGTGTATCCTTTTCTGATGCAAATAGGAAGAAAGAAAGACAGTTTAACCAACATTTATTTTAAACAGCCACCATTTGTTTTTGTTGGCATTCTTGCTGTGACTGCAGTTTTCTTTAGTATTGACCTACTGCTGCAGAGGAGAGATACTTGGCTGAAGGGCCTCGCAAATTGCAGCTTATGGGGAACCAGAGGATCTTCTTAAGGCCGGCTGCAATTTCTCACACATCTGAAAGCTCACCTAAACCACACCTAGTGGACGTCATTTCCCTGCCAGATACCACGATGAATGCTCTAGGATGAGGAAGAAAAAACTCAGTGCAATGAGGTAACTATATGAACTGAATGACAAGTGTTTATTCACTGACTTACTCCATTTTAAATAGGAGGTTGGAGCTCCACAAATGTGACAGTTTGGAAGATGAACAATGCAAGTGTGTATAACTGAAGGTCAGGATGGGGAAGAAGGAAGCCTCTGTAGGTCGATAAAAGGAGCAGGAGCCTTGGAGAAGTCAAGGTAAGGGAGTGAAAATGTTCTTGTATCTGTAAATGACAAGTTACATCCTACCATGAGGGACCTGAGCAAGCTTCTCCAGAGTTTACCTACCAACTTCAGTAGCACACGTTACCAGCCACCTCACCATCTCCCGCCGTCGCCAATTTAAGGTTGACAGTGTCATGCGCATAACCTATAAAGGCAGGATAACAAAATGTTTTAGAAAATTGTCCTAAGTCAATGGAAAAAAAACCCCAATTCATCCCAACATACGAACTACTAGGCAAACTCTTTACTACTAGGAGGATAAAAGCATTATTTAGAGTAAAACTCTACACAGAAATTTGGATTTGTCTACGGCTTTGCTAGGTGGCCTTGCCACAGCATGGGTGGCAACAGTCCTACTCCTGGGCCCACTGCCCAGCTGTGGCACCCTAGGCAAGTCATTCAACCTCTTTTCTCAATCGCAAGGCTGGACTCAAGCACGAAACACAGTCCACGCCCTCTCCTCCACCCCAGCTTTAACATTTCCTAGGTTCGGTTTCCGAGGCTCCTGTGATTTCATTTTAACCAAGAACTCTCAGTGAGCAAAGTATTTTAAAATAAGCATTTTAGTTATTCCTTCAATCTCTGGCAGCTCTTTTCTGGTGACGGTGAAGATAACCCCAGGTCTACGGAAAAAAATCATCTTTGGCATCATTAGTAATCTGAGTTTCTTTTTCACTTTCTAATGAGAAGTCCTAAAGGAAACTTATCTACTTCATCCTACTTCCCCCGTTCCTTAAGATTCAGAACATCTAGGGACACAACATTCCTAAAGCTTTAGAAAAGCCCTGTAGGATTCCTTCTTAGGTTCTAGAATGAGTGACACCGGGGCTAAGCTCTCACCAATCTGCCATTTATCCAGAATTCCAAATAACAGAAAGCTCATATTAATGATGCTTTCTGCATCATATTTAAGATGAGGCAAAGGATAACTGAAGTAAGCCAAAAAACAAGAATTTATTTTTAAAAAGAAACTTCTAAACTGTCACCATATAGCTTAAAAGCAACCTCCTTCCTATACTTTCTGCTTGTACAGTACTGTATGTTACAGTGATAGGTACAGTTTCCTGTAGTCCAATTCTTTAAACTTTATTAATCACCATGAGGGAGAATCCATAACTAAAAAACCAGATTGATCATCTAACCATGGCATTCTGTTCCCTACACTTTAGGTAGTCGGGATGTAACAATTTCTTTCACTGCTTTTTAAAGGGGGAAAAAAGCAAATGTTAACAGAGACTCCATGAGAAAAGTAGAAACAAATTTTTAGTTCCTGGTTTATACGGTCATCTGTTCAGAGACTATAAGGAAGCAAACACCTATCTACATGACTAACTCAAAATGTTCTTGGCATCATGGTCTGCTGAAATCTGAAACTGGATTCTGGCCCCATCACCCCTCCTCTACTTAATTTTCTCAGAGTTATAAAAAGGAGTTAGAACTGCCCATCTATAATGAAAATGTAAACATCAACAAAAATTCATACTTCCTCTAAAAATTTAACCCTAACAATTGAATCTTTATTATATATGCTAGCTTTATGTAAGTCTTTTGCTAGCAATAATTTTTCTCCATTCATTCAAGGGAGAAACAGTGCTGTTAAGCCTGTAATTCAGAAAATGATTTTTTGATCGAAAGACACAAATTAGGGAAGTCCCTGCCCCCACAAAGCAGTCTGGTTCAGCAGGGAGTGACCATGGCTCTGAAACACAGTGCTCTCCTGAAGTCTGACAGCGCTGTGCTCCAGAGTCATTTACCCACACTAAAAAATCCAAACAAACAAAAACAACCCTAAAAGGCAACTTCATTTAGCAGCCTTTGATGCCTCTGGGAAGATGACCAGTCAAGTACCTGCAGGCCAAGCTCCAGAGACACTTTCAAAAGAGTGATGTCTGGCAAACTGTCCATGAGAGTTGCTATTTTAAATGCATCTTGGGCAAGCTTGAAGATGTGTGATGAGGAGTGAATGTTTTTCTGGATGGATTCTAATACTGTTTCCAGCCTCCGAACATCGCCTGCAATGAACAAGGGAAAACCAAACCAAATCAAATCAAAGGAACACAAATAAACAAAAAGCCATACAACCACTCACACAACACACACACACATACACAGAGAGAAAGAGAGGGAAAAAAAGAAAGAAAACCAAATGTAAAGCACAAGTTAATTTACCTAACATGTTCACAGATGGCACAGATGTTACAACTAAGGGTCCCATAGTTACCGCAACGTCTGTGAATCTCGGCCTCAGAAAAGAGATACACCGAGACACACCCTAATGACGAAAAGCACATATGAACCAGAACCAACGTAAGATAGCAAATAGCTCTCCTAGTTCTTACTTATGTATTTTTGGTGAATACTTCAGGAAGAAGGAAAGGTAAATGAATTTTTTAATCTACTGCTGAATCTCAACCATTTACATTTTCTTGGCATGGTAGCTCATCTAAACTCTGCTGGCAGCAAGTTTAAGGAGGCAGGTAAATGAGGAAAATGCCAGGCTCAAATTAGTAGCACCTGTTCTGCCTCATAAGCTAACATCTAAAGAAAAGGATCCCTTACAACCTGACATTAACATCACTATTCAGAATTTGATAGAAAGCATGACCCTTAAAAAAAAAAAAAGGCAAACTAACAAAACAATTATGAGGCCTCAGGACAATACAGTACCTTTGGCTGCAGTCAGCATGGTGGATGCCAGCTCACACTGCTGGGATTCAATGTGGCTTAGAGTGAACCAACGAGGGTAGCGGTTGGGAACAACTGACGCAATGTGGTGTGGGCGAGTGAGGTCTCCCGATGGAGCAGTAGATTCCAATACTAGTAACCTGCCGTGAGAAGACAAGGAACGTGGCCCCTGGTTATTACCTGTCCACTGACTTGGCCACAGGACTGGCCAGCAGAAGCCAGAGGAGTGGGTACACGCTTGGAGAAATCCTTCGGGCCCCAGGTTCAGAAAGAGCTGGTATGGCTACACTCAGCTTTCTGGATGCCAAACATCCAGATGTTTGGATTATTGATTTGTTTATTAATAATAATTAATTGCTCATCACCCAAACCTAAGAGATTTCCTTTCTTTAGCATCATTCAGAAAATTGCAATATTAAGAGCAATCAAAATATGTAGCCATGAAGAATTCTGAAACACAAGTCTTAATGTTTATCTATGATTTTTGAATCTTATCACTCATTAAAAAATAAAAATCAACAGAAACTCTTAGTGAAATGGATATTTAAGACTGAGATTACCCAGGGAGCAATGGATAGTTGCGATAAATAAGCTTAACCTATTAAAAAATAAGAGGGGAAATAAAACAAAAATGACCTCCTTTCCATATATTCTGCAGAATTAGTTCCTTGTGATTCCAAAAATTTGAAGTTATGAGTATGTTCTATCAATCATATCAAGAAGATGAATGCAACTGATCCAAGCATCTGTCCCTGACAGTTTTGTATAAATTTAGTGTGATTTCTCATTTTAATCAATTTATTTTTGATTAAGAATATGTTGACAATAAACAATTCTCAAAAACGAAGTACATGCTTAGTGATCTCTTCTAAATATAAGTACCAAAGACATTAGTAGCTACAACTGAAATAATTTCTATAAAATTATCAAAACACTGGCCCTTGTTCAAATACACCAGTGTTAGGGACTATGGAAAGAGTTGGGGACCAAGAGATATTAGCAGGGTCACGGAGTGGTGCTGCCCTCAAGGCTCCACACACTAGAGTAGTTATTACTCTGGTAAGCCAAATGACTCACCATCTTTCCCTTTTATCTAGGAACAAAGACATGTTAGCACTAGAGAGAGTAGCAAGGTAGGCAATTTAGTAGGAATATTGGCAGGTTTGCTGTTTAGCTTTCTCTCTTTTTTTTTTTTTTT
>CAUYRT010086798.1:0-17756 GCA_963574885.1 Lepilemur ruficaudatus | reverse complement strand
AAATAGAAAGAAATTAATTGGCCAACTAAAAATCTATAGGAAATATTAGCCGGGCATGGTGGTGCATTTCTGTAGTCCCAGCCACTTGGGAGGCTGAGGCAGAAGGATTGCTTGAGCCCAAGAGTTTGAGGTTGCTATGAGCTAGGCTGATGCCACGGCACTCACTCTAGCCCAGGCAACAGAGTGAGACTCTGCTCCCCTCCCCCCCCCAAAAAAGAAACAGACAAGGTAAAAAAGCAGCAGCTCAAGGTTAAGGTCATTTGTTATCCCCTTAAGAAGAAGTACCAGGACTGGCTAATTCAGCAATTCGATAAAGTCATCTGGGACTCATTCTTTCTACCTCCCTTCTCCTCTCCGCAGTCCTCATTGGCTTGATTTGGCCTTTTCGGCTGGCCTCCCTAGTGGTGCAAGATGGCTGCTGCAATTCCAGCCATGGCATGTGGAAGGCAACCTCTTTGTCCCTTTTTAAGAGCAGGGGACAACTTCCCAGATGTTCCTCAGCAGATTATCCCTCCCATTACACTTGACCATGACTGTGTCCTGTTTCCAAGCTGTATTAGTCACGGTTCTTCAGAGAAACAGAACGTATACACACACACACATATATGCATATATATATAAAATTGGCTCACATGATATGGAGGCTGAGGTGTCCCAAAATGAGACATCCCCAGATCTGCAGTGCAAAGGCCCAAGATTTAGGAGAGTCAGTGGTGCAAGTTCCAGTCTGAGTCCAAAGGCAGAAGACTGGGGTCCCAGCTCAAGACAGCCAGGCAGGGAGAGCGAATTCCCTCTTGCTGAGCCTTTTGTTCTATTCAGACATTGGACAGATTGGCGGAGGCCCATGCTGGGCAATCTGCGTCCCTCAGTCTGATGATTCAAATGTTAATCCCATCCAGAAACACTTGAAAACAACGTCTAACCAAGTATCTGTGCACCCCGGGGCCCAATCAAGTTGACACATAAAATTAACCATCACACAAGCTTAAATCAGTCGCTTGCAAGGGGAGTAAAATGACTATGCCTGGCTTAGACCAATCAAGATTCACCCTGGGGCTGGAGAGGGCGCTCGGCTCCAGGAAGCATGTGGCCGTCCAGTCCCTGAACACAGCGGGACTCTGCTGGCAAGTAACGCAGGGAAGAGCTCTGGGCAGTGACCAAGAACAGCAGCAGCCTCGCGTCCACAGGGCTCAGAGAGGAGGTCCTCAAAACGTAATGCATGAGACATAGGATGTCATCAGTGCCACGACAATGGCCAACCCTGGGAAGGATCTGCACGCTACGTGTGGTACGAAGCACTTTATAGGCATCATCTCACTCAATCACTTCAACAGCCAGAAGCCACTTGTAGTGGGCTCTGCTGGGGGAGGAGAGAGGGACCATAATGACTGCTTCTCCCTGGAAGAGTCCAAGGTTAATCCTCTTTATATCAAATTGCTCTCTATAAATAACTGTTTTGCCGTGGTTCTGGTGAATTTCTACTTCTTTTCTTTCTAGCAGTTGACCTCACCTTAGCCCACTGCAACTTCTACCCTGGGTTGGTTTCTCAGAGGGTGTTCTCAACATACGTGCCCAGGGGTCAGGGAGAGAGTCAAGTGATGTGAAAAACCATCCTAGAAGGGAAAGTCCTTTGAAGTTCCACAATCATTTATTTTTACTTTTGTTTTTGATTTTTGGAATTGGCACACATAGTTTTTTTAAAAAATCCAAGCAATAAAAAAGTATATTAAAAGCAAGTTTGCCTCCCACCCTAGCCCCTGCCAAAATCACCTCTCCCATTAACCCATTCATCCCTCCCATCCTATTTATTAAGGAGCCATTGCTGCACTGGGTTCAAGCTGACTCACAGAGTTCCGTGGAGTTATCTCTGGCTCCTTCCCGCCCACTTCCCCGACAGCCACCAGGCGCGGAGTCCTCAGCATCCACCTGCCCAAGGCCACTGAGGTCCTCATTCCCTGTTTGTCCATTGTTTCTCCTTGGTGAACTCGCTTGCCGCCTGTGTGGCTTGCTCACCTTTCGGTCTGCAATCTGGGAGCACTAGACAAGTAGCATGTTTTCACAAACGGGAGTGAAATAAAAATGACAGGCCAGGTTGCAGAATAGGGTCAAAAATAGGGCAAAAAATGAAAATTATGTTTGTAGAAAATAATAAATAGGAAACATGTACTAACATTGTGTCAGTCCTAGGGAACTGGGAGGAAGATTCGAAACCCTGGATGGGAGAAATTCTGAGCAGAAGAAAGATCTCGTTGCCTCCCGTGATACTGCAGCTGTATTTTAAAATACATCCTAAGTCCACGTAAGATAGTGTTTTGGCTGAATATTCTGAAGTGTTTTCTGAAAGGAAAGGCTTCTTATCTCTGGAGACAGCTCCACAGAAACTTCCCCTCGTGGCTGGCTGGCTGGAGGGTTTTCTGAAGTCTTTTTCCTCCGGAATTCACTTGCCTCTGAGCTGCCGTGGTAGAGCGAGAGCAGCGGTGTTCAGCAGGGAGCAGGCCCGCGGTGCGCATACCTGCCCTTAAAAACCGTCTGCTACGCCAACATGCAGGAACGCTTGACAAACCATGAGTGCGGCTTTGCCCAGACCTGCTGCGAAATGATCAAAGGCAGGTGGTTTGTACCGCCCGTCCCTTTCCGTCGCTCTTTGGGCTGCCCTTGGAGGGAGGAGCCAAATCAGAGACAAAATATGCCAAAACCCAAACACAAAAATGCCGCCTCGCCCCTAAACTCTCACAAAATCAGGGGGGAAAAACCCCACCTTTCTTCTTATTTCTGCAAGAGAAAAACGAGAGCTGAAACTTAGCCATGTGAAATCCCGGGGGGAAACGGGTAGATTTTCCCCTAGTGAGTCTTGAAGCAGTAAGAATGTTTTCCCTCTCTTTTCTTTTTCTTTCTTTTTCTTCTAACCTGCCACACTCGTGAGGCTCCCTGACAAGGCCTTGAACAGGTTCTGAGACATCCCCAGGCACCCCCAAACACGGGCACCTTGAAATGGATCGAGTCCTATGTCCTCTTCTTTCTATAAGACACTTAAACATGCTTATCTTCGATTGTTTTTTAAATTTTAAGCAAATTCTCCACATATTCATATCCTCCTTTCTTAGTCTACTATATTTACTTTGTATATTGTTAATCTCCATCCTGCTTTTTTCATTCTACCATAAATCCTAGAGATCACTTCATAAAGGGAATCTTTCTAATTCTTTTTTCAAAAGTACTATAGTCCTTTGTGGATGGAGCCCAGTTAATTTACCTCGTACCCGATTCACAGACACTGGGGTTGTCCTGAGTTTTGTGCAGTCTCACGAACAGTGCTGCCATGCCCAGCCTTTTGAATTTACATCTCCAGATTTTTGCCAGTGTGTCACTGGGTTAGGTCCTAAAAGTCGGGTAGCTAGGCTAAAGGAGCATGGCTTGTCAAATTTGGATTTTTGCTAATGCATTAATTCATTAGGGTTTGCCAAATGGTGATATTTAAATTTCATCTTTCTTTATTTATTAGCTGAAACATTTCTGTAAAAAGAAAGTTCTCACCACCTTTTTGACTACACTGAGGGACAATCCACTTAGGACAAGTAGAATAAATGCTTGATTCTTTTTAGTTACTGATTTTTACTTTCTAATTTTGCAAAGATGAATTAGTTCTCAGGCATCCTTCAGAAGTGACCAATGAAGATTTTTTTGCCTGTATATTATTATGAACATACGGATTGAATCACATTTGATGTGTTTAAATCCAATGGGATCTTAGTATATAAATAATATTAATTGGCATATCTCTTATTATAAGTGAGGTTGAGCATCTTTTCTTTGTCTGAGTCTGTCACATTAATTTTTCCATAAACTATTTGTTCATATTTTTAGATTCCTTTTTGGTAGAGTTGGGGGCCTTTTTCTTCTTTATTTTTAGAACCTCTTTATAAATTAGGTTTATTTACTGATGCATGCATTTTTTTCTTAGTGCATCATTTCTCTTTTAATTTGCTTATGCTGTTTCTGTTTTCATAACAAAAGGGTTTTTTTTGGTAATCAAATCTTTATACTTATTGCTGATAGATGTCCCATTACAATTGGGAAAGTTTTCTTCATTGGCAGGTAAAGAGGAATTCATCCATATTTTCTTCCAGTACTTTATGGTTTTGTTTTGTTTTCACATTTAAATATACACCATTTGGAATTTGTCCTAGTGTACAGCACAAGTAAAAATTCAATTTTGTTTTTTTCCAAATGTCTATCCGGTTATCCCGACACGACCTATGAAAATTTCCCTCTTTTCCCTACTGACTGGAGAAGTTGACCTTATCGTGTATTAAATTTTCATAATCCTGTGAGTATGTTTCTGGATTTTCTATTCAGTATTGTGTCTACCCATTCAAGCACCAACATAAAGCTCTTTAAATGCTACAAGCTTCAGAGTATGTTTTAACATCTGAGCGGTCCGGCCACCCACCCTCTCTGCAAGTCTTCTGTCTCGGGCTGTTGTGCTTGCTTGTTCTTCCGAATGAGCTCTGTAATCAGCCTGTCTGGCCCAGATTAAAAAAACCCGGTAATTTTTCAGCTTTAGATTACATTGCATTTATACATTAGCTTAGCGAGTATTAATTAATCTTTTTTGATGCCAAGTCTTCCTAGCCAAGAATGGAATGTCTTTCCATTTGTTCGAGTCTATTTTTGTGTCTTTCATGAGAGTTTTATTTATTTTTCTTCGCATAGGTTTTTGGCACTCCTTTGTAAAATTTATACCTAATTATTTTCTTCTCTTGTTCTGCTATCATAAATGTGAACTTCTATTACATCTTCTTACTGTTTATTTGCATATGTGTATACATGATTAGCATTTTTGTATGTATGTAACATATGGTGAGCATTTATTTTTCTTATTAATTTTAAAAATTGCTACCTTAGTGTTACAGTATCCCTTCCTTTGATTCTTTTGAATTCTTCAAATACGTGGTCATAAAGTGAAAACTTTTCTAATATTAGAAACTGCAAATAAGTGATTGATCTCTGAGTCTCTGAGGAAGCACACGCTGCTCATGAGCCATTCCAATGGGGTTGACACAATTGTCCCGACTCGTTGGCAACTCGCCAGGAAAATACCTGCGAGGGAAGAGAACTTCGCTTTTTAAGTGCTCCAATTGCAATCTACAGTTATAAGGTTGGTGACAACGCTGCAAAAGTATATAATTAATTTCCTTTGTCGCTCCTTCCTTCCTCTGGCGGCTCTTCCTTCCTTATGTCCTTTATTCCGTTTTCTTACATGCGCGGCCGCCGCGTCGGGCAACGTTCTGTCCCCGCAGACCCTGCGTCTTCCCACGGTGTCGCTTCTTCTTTTGGCTCTCCTATACTCTTTTGCCTGCATCTGCTATTCCTTTTATTTCTCTTTCCCTTTTGTCACTTGCTTTTGTTTATTTTCCATTCATGAGAACATTGGAGTGTAATTAGGACTAAGCCAAAAAAAAAAAAAAAAAAGGAAAAAGTCCAATCTAGGAAATGTCTTTAAAATGTTATATAAAAATATTTCACTATGTATGTTTATGGTTTTGTTTGTAGAAAAACTTGTCTTTGTGTAAAGGACATAGTAAATAGCATAGCTTATCCTGAAAGGCCATAGATAAGAATAATGGTGGATATCTCCATATGATGGGCGGCTCCTAAGGGCCAGATGCAATGCCATATACTGTACTATTAATGGAAACTTATCCATAAACTCAGTAAATATTGATCGAGTTCCAGGTATCATTTTATCCACCTGCTGTGGATAAAATAGATGAAATCTCTGCCCTCATCGAGCCTATATTCTAGGAGGAAGACAGAAAATAAATAAAGTAAATCAACAAAATATATAGAATCTATCTTAGCTCGGTTCTTCTAGAAAGCAGAGGTTGAGACAAGGATTTGGGAGGTGCAAGGCCAGGGTTGGGAGAATGTAGAAAGCAGGGGAGAGAGACAAGAGGAGATGTGAAGCAATGCAATGAATGCTGAGCTGGCTGTAGCATCATGAGCTGCAAAGAGGCACAGCGTGTGGCGTGTTCGTTGGCCTCTCAAGAGTTCTCTGGAAGGACTGCAAGGAGGAGCCCCCTCTTGGCATTTTTACAAGAGGCAGGATTTTATCAGCTTGGATCCCTCCCATCTCCCCATTGGTGAAAGGTCACCCCACGGGCAGTTAATTTGTTCACACTTCCAGATTATGCTTTCTGACCCTTGGTGGCCTACCAGAAAGCCAAGTCCCAGCAAGTCTGTTGGTAGCAGGGTGACCCTGCAGGGGTGGGCTGCTGACCAACAGAAAGAAAGAAGGGGACAGACAAGGGAACGAAAGGTGCTGGCTTGTGACCCCATGTGGCTGACACATTTTACACATTCTGTCAGAGGGAGACACACAATAAATGATGTCAGAGAGCTAAGGCACGTGGACAGATCATGTAGAAACATCTAAGTTCTTGAAGGGACATTGGGTTTTATTTGGCACGAGATGGGAAGCCACTGGGGAGGGAGGCCTTGGAGCAGAGGGGTGACATGATTTGACTTGTGTTTTCACGGGACCATGACAACCCTGCTAAATCAGTAATTCAGGCTAAAGGAAATGAACTAGATTCCTGATGGTCTCACAGACAGAAGGATTTGAACCCAGGTCCTCTGACTCTAAAGTCCTTGCTCTACCTAGTAGGAACATCTCCTTTCTAATATATTAGTTGCAAACTTTTTATTTTATAAATTTATATATTTATTTTATGCCTCCTTTCCAAGCCTGTACCTTTCTGCCTGATGGAAAGTTGGGCTGTATTTGGTCTGTATTCTTTCACGCATTCCAAAAATACGCATTCATTCCCTGGCATGGGCATGGCACCCAGAATCACACCAGGGGAATAAAAGAGGTAGACAGCAAGGTCCCTTCCCTCAGGAAGTTAGCTTACAGACTAATAGTAAAGAGGAGACAGGATTTGTACTTAAATTATTTAAATCCCATGATGTTCACTTTTGGTTTTTTTTTTTTTTTTTTTTTTTGCTTATTTCATTTAATTACCTAAAAGAGAATTATTACTTCTTTTTAAAGAACAGCCCTAGCTGAGAACTGGAAGCAGACAAAATACGGAATTCCCTCTTCGATTTCATAGATTTTGTCTTCCAGCTTGAATGTTCGGTTAGCACATTAAAAGATGACTCCCTCCCTCCCCAACCCTGAGCCTTGCAAACCCAGCCTGTGATCAGCAAATCCAGCTGTGCACTTTCTATTTCTCGCCTCATTGCCAGGAATAAAGATTCAGCAATCCCCGCTTAACTGACAATGTTGTCAGTGACACCTGAGGCAAAGTAAAAGCCAGCTCAGCAGTTCTGCCGCAGCCAAGCCGCTGAGGCCTGGCATTAGTCAAAGCAGGCGACTCCTCCTCCCGCCTCCACCCCGCCTCTCACTGGGGGGCATCTTCTGTCGCAGTGGACAAGAATGTTCTATATCAGGATCTGCTCCTCTCACTTTGATAAGGAGATATGACAAGGCTAAATGGCAAGTGTTGAGTCAAAAGACCGTTCTCTTTATCTCCAGCCACTATTTTAATCATTTTCAAGACTTGAGTCAGACAGTTGTGCCCTTGGCCTTCCTGCAGGAGACTCAGGAAAGCATCACCGTTTAGGAGAACCAGCCCTGGCTAAGGACTCAGGACACATGGGTTTGAGATCTTCCTGTGCCACAATCTGCCTACGGACTACACACTCTCCAAGGAATGAGCCGTGAGGTCCTCTAAGTTCCTGCTCCCCCCTTGAGTCTTATCTGGGTCCTGCAGAGTCCACAAAGGACTGCCAAGACAGCCTTACCTGGCCTTTGCAACGCTTAACATTCCCACGTGACAAAGCCCATCTCTACCCTGCCTGAGCTTGTCTTCCTCTTCCCTGTGAACATGCACACTCACTCTGGGCTCTACAGATTAGAATGAACCTACCCATGACCCTTACCAGACGTACAAGGTGACTTCCATC
Organism: Lepilemur ruficaudatus; assembly: GCA_963574885.1. Taxonomy (NCBI): domain Eukaryota; kingdom Metazoa; phylum Chordata; class Mammalia; order Primates; family Lepilemuridae; genus Lepilemur; species Lepilemur ruficaudatus. The sequence continues at coordinate 9,785 of CAUYRT010086798.1, read as the reverse complement.
TCAGCCAGTTTGTTCTCAGCTAATTCATCCTTTAGAGCCAGTGGAACTCCACACTGATTTTGTGTCGCTATTCTTAACATTCCATTAACATAGTTCCGGCACTGTTATCCTTTGCTTATCACGGTTTCTTCTTACATGGCTGTGCAAGTCATTCATTCATTCAGTGAATACGTGATTGATCATTAAGAGCTTATTACATGCCAGGTGCTGTGAAACCCAGCATCCACCCCTCCTCTTTGGGAGCCTGATGGTTCAGGGCTTTATATTTATGTCTGTTGCTCTCTTATTTGAGTATCTTTGCTGTGATAATTTTACAAAAGAAGAAGACTTTCAGGAAACTATGGATTCTTTATTTATCAAGTTTCTATACCTTAAAAATTCTCCAGGAGTCAGTATTCTCCAAGAAGTCATTACAATTAGGAATTCTTGATTTATTTGTATGGAAAAATCTATTTAGTAATGGTGAACTTTTTCCTCCCCAACGTACCAAAAAAGATAGACATGATTTTATGGAAAATTACTTTTAGATTTTTCTTTTAAATAAGTCATTTGGACAAGTTCCTCTGAACTACAAACACAAGGAATAGTAGTATCAGTTTCTGAAATAAAAATGAAGATGTGACTGCTATATTAACTAGCTGGAAATTTCTACCTAGAGTAAAAATTTCAGAAGCATGCAGAATTTAGCCTGCCAAATAGTTTTGCACTGATTATTAAAAACTTATTATTTTTTATACATAGCATTTGAATTTACTTATGTATCTGCCAAGTAGTGTGTAAGCATAAGAATCTAGTTTCATTCAATTCTCATATCATTTCATTTTGTCATTAAAATATGTCTATACTGTCAATTCCATTTAAATTAAATTTTGTGTGTGTGCAAAGTGTGTATTCAAATGAAGGCGATATAGCAGTTTGTGGTAATAGGAGGATATTCAGGCTTGGGATGAGGAGTTTAACAGGCAGTCTAGCTATAACATTTCTCCAAAGAAACCAGCCCCGCTTCCTTCCTAAACTGTCATGCACGTGCAGATTTCTTATCTCATTCCTCTGTGTGGGTCAGCAACAATGTAGTAACGATAGTAGTAATGATATAGGTAAGAATAGAGCAAAACCAAATGCAAGGAGAGTTAAAATACAGGCACACCTCATTTTATCGTGCTTCACTTTATTGTGCTTGCAGATGCTATGTTTTGTACAAATGGTGCCCCTTCTCGAGTAGCACCATTCCAAATGCATTTCATAAGGCTATAGCTGCCATCGATCATGATTCCTCTGATGGATCTGAGCAAAGTAAACTGAAAACCTTCTGGAAAGAATTTGCCATTCTAGATGCCGTTAAGAACATTCATGATTCATGGAAGGAGGCCAACATATCAACGCTTGCAGGGGTTTGGAAGGAGTTGATTCCAACCCTCATGGATGACTTAGAGGGTTTCAAGACTTCCGTGGTGAAAGTCACTGCAGATGTGGTGGAAACAGCAAAAGAACCAGAAGTGGAGCCTGGAGCTGTGACTGAATTGCTGCACTCTCACTATGAAACTTGAACAGACGAGGAGTTGCTTCTTAAGGATGAGCAAAGAAAGTGGTTTCTTGATGTGGAAGCTACTCCTGATGAAGATGCTGTGAACATGTTGAAATGACAACAATGGATTTAGAACATCACATAATCTTAGTTGACAAAGCAGTGGCAGGGCTTGGGAGGATTTCACTCCAATTTTGAGAGAAGTTCTACCGCGGGTCAAATGCTATCAAACAGCATTTCATGCTACAGGGAAATCTTTCATGAAAGGAAGAGTCAATTGATGCAGCAAACTTCACTGTCGTCTAATTTTCAGAAATTGCCTCAGCTTCCCCAACCTTCAGCAGCCACCAGTCAGCCGCCATCAACACCGAGGCAAGACCTTACACCAGCAAAAAGATTATGACTCGCTGAAGGCTCAGACCGTTGTTAGTGTTTTTTAGCAATAAAGTATTTTTCAATTAAGGTATGTGCGTTGCTTTTTTAGACATAGTGTTATTGCACACTTAGTAGACTACAGTGTAGTGTAATGTAAATTTTATATGCCCTGGGAAACTAAAAAATGTGTGTGACTGGCTTTGTTGCAATATTCACTTTATTGTGGTGATCTGGAACTGAACTGGCAGTATCTTTGAGATACGACTGTACCGTAATTCACATTCTACCATCTCTGAAATCAGAATGTGTCTTACTATTAACGATATGTGTCTTAGACTTGATGAAATGTAGTTATCAGCAGGCTGGAACGCGGGAGTCCTAGTGCTGGACGGTTGGTCGGTGGTCTCCCCGCCGTCCGTCCCTAGTACCTTGCCTCATACACACGTAGGGAACTCTCCGGTATTTGTTACTGAATATTGAAGAAATATAAGTGAATTACACTGGATGAGCAATAACTTTAAAGGATAGTGTCAGCTAATTTAATCAGTTTAAATGGAGGGTTGTTAACCTAGTTTAGATTAATAGTCTCGCTTGAATACTTTTATCCATACGTGGCCATTCCTATGTTACCATTTCATGTCCTCTGCATTGGACAGTGAATTACATACATCGTTAAAATGTTTCCCAGTTCCCTTAAATCTGAAGGTCTGGGAGACAGTATTTTTGCACTCTGAGAGCATCTCCCACTGTGACTCCTGGGAAGCCAGATGATTTCTAGGACCACCCAACAGAGAGAAGATACCAGGGAGTCTACCAAACCCAGGGCCGGAGATGACTCCCAGGGGTCTTTAGATACCTTCCAAAACACACACCTTTTGAGTGCCTCTCCTGTACCCTGGGGATACAGTGGGGAGCAAGACACATGCGGTCTCTGCCCTGGTAGCACTGCCCTTCTAGAATGTTGGCATAATATATATAAACACTTTAGTTAGCTCAGCATCCGGCAGGTGTGCTGTGAGTGTTAGTTTCCTTTAGGTAGAGTGCACAAGCTGGAAATAGCAGGGGCCCCACATCTGCCCATCCATACCCTCAACTGGCTCTTTAATCTTACAGTATAGTTTTCTTGCAGCACAACTTTTGCTTGATGCCCTGGAAAAAGATGTACATGCTACTAATGAGGGCCTGGCTGGGAGAAGCCACAGCAGACGTCCAGACATATTAGAGCCTAAGAAAGTGTTCCCGATTCTTTAAGGAAACCATTACTTGGCTCACTGCAAGCTAATTGCATTTGTTCAGTCACTGTGAAAATGGATGCAGATGGGATGAGCTAAGAAATGCCCTACTGTTAAATCACAGAGTAGAGCCACTTGTTCAGGAGACACTCTGGCCCGGGATGAGGTTTTCATCAAGAAGTGGGAAATTGCTTGGTAAATTTCTCTTTTCTGCATAAGTAACTCTTTCAAATAATTTTTACTGACCTACTCCTCCTTTTACATGAAAGGTACGAACATATAAAAAATTGGGCTCACTGGCAGTACCTTCCAGAGTCAAAAATTGAAGACGGGGGAGACAAATTAGCTCTGTGGTTCAGTCTGGAACAGAGCTTTGCTTTGTTAGGACCTGCAACTTTGATAATGAGACACAAGGGACAGAATGTCGTCTTAATATCTTACTATTTCTACTTTGGCATGATAAGAGCTCACTTTTTAAGTGAAATGTTATTATGGGATTAATAATTGAAGCAATAACACATTTTAATGGACAGAAGTATATAACATTAAGAGAAAAATATGTGAGATCTACCTATTTAAAGGAGACAGGTTAATATATACATACACACGTATATATATATATATATATACACACACACACACATACATATATATGATTGATAGGTCTGACCTTGAAATGTTAGCCACTTTGTTAGCCTCAGAGATACCCTATCATAAAAAGATTGTAAAAATACTTTGGCTAAAATCCTGTTCAAAGTTTGCCCATGTAACGAAGTCTGTGCTCTGTATCGTAATTTGAAACCCATGATGGTTTTGTACTGTTGGCCAAATGAGACATATGACACTGAAGCTTCCAAAGAGAAGCTTTATCATTATTTATGCTCCTCAGAGCTTTAATGATTCAGTAAAGGGTGAGGACAGACTCTCCAAATCACAGCGGGTCTGAAAATTCTCCTTCTTCCTGGGTAGCAAAGCCCATCTGCTTTTGAACTGTGAGGAAGCTGCTGACACTTTATTAAGCTGTTGTTTTGCTTAAATTGCAGCTATCTGACGTGACACTTCCCCTCCGCTCCTGCTTTCCAAAGTGCAGTAACATAACCACTTCTTATTTGGGAAATTGCTTGTGGCCGCCCCTCGGTTGATTAACACCCGGAGTCAATATTTTTGCTTTATTTTAAAACATCACAGTGTGTGGCTGTGTTTCTTGGATGTTTACTTTTCCTACCTCGCTTTTGTTTTTCTCTCCTGACATAAGAGTGGATCCAGCGAACATTCTGTTTCTAGCAGGAGGAAGTCCTGTTTGCTGTTTACTTAAAAATTTCTATTCATCACAACTTGCAGCATCCTTAGACGTATTCATCATTGACTAGGAACAGTTTTCAAAGGAATCATCGGATTCTGGAGTTGGAGCCTCAGTTCCATGGTCTTGATACTTATTCGTGTGTTTTCACACATTTCTTCAGTTAACTTGCAGCTATTTTTTTCAGAAGGAAAATGAGAGATGCAAAATTAAATGAGGACAAGTGAAACGGCCTGGGAAGAATCAGAGAAGATAAACACTCCACACCCCAAGTGTTCGGGGTTTTCCCTGCTCGCCCTCCCTTGAGCTTCATTATTTCCTTCTCATTCATTTACTAGTCGAAGCCCGCATTCGCTGTGCTGGCGGTGCAGCTCCCAAGTCAGGAGGTGATCAGAGAGCCTTCAGGCAATAGGGGAGAACAGGAAGGAGGTGTGGACAGAGTTCTGGGGAGCTGGGCATGGGAGAGGTGGGACTTGGCAGTCCAGGGCAGAACCCGGGAAATCTCACGGAGCTCGAGAAGCAGAGCGCCAGCAAAGCGGGAAGCCACGGACGGAACACAGCCAAATCAACGAACTGTTTATTGTTTATTCTTAATGACTGTGAAGTCTAAGTAACTCTTAGGTCTTGTACGTGAGAATTACATTGCCGGAAATTATTTTTTTGCCTGCAATAGAGCACTCTACGCTAGCCTGGCTCCTGCATTTCAGAGAGGCAAGTCTCCCAGGTGCGCGGACACCAGGGATGATGACGTACTTTGCCTGCTCAGGCTCCAATGGCGGGAGGATTTCTCTTGAGTCCCGGTCCCCAGAACTCTTCCCACATGTCCTATTCCCAGGCCTCTCCTTGGGAAGGAATGGGGTTAAGAGAGGGGAGAAAGGGGAGGGCATGGGATGGGGGGCAATCCTCCTTCACATTTCCTCTCTTGACTCAACCCCACAGACTTTCTGAAATGACCTTGGCCAGGTCACCCACAGGACAAGCTTAGCAAGAACCAAAAGGTGGTTCTGGCGCCCCCCCTGTTGCACATCAACTCTCTGCTCTTAGCGTTGGCTGAAACTCCATCTGTCTGGGTGAATGTAGACTCAAAGACTTGCTATATAAATACAACGGAGACAGCAGGTTGGTGTAAAAGACTTTCTGCCAAAGTACAGATGATGGATCAGATCCTATCCTGTTTCAATGTGGGAAAAATAGAGGGCCTGCCTGGACAAAAAAAGGGGGGGAAAGAAAAGCTAGAGATTCTAGGGGTCTTGGTTAAACCTGGGGACTTTACCATTTTCTCTTAATCAGGCCTGATTTATTGAAGGTCAAGGCAAAAAGTGACCTTAAAAGCTTGGCTAGTTAAGTCCCATTGTTTCACAGTGAGGATGGCGTGCGTGGCCCCAGAGGTTAAGGCCAAGCTAAGGGTCATGGAGCTGACTGATGGCTGGAGCGGGTCTAGGACCAGGTCTCCTCCGCTCTCTTCATTGCAAAACATTGTTTCCAGCGTCTGCAAAGGCAAAATGAAGAGCGTGTGCCGTCTTCCCTGCCCCGGCTCTGCACAGAGGCTACCTGGGGGAGGTGGTGGGTCTGAATCCAGAAGCCTTGAAGAAGGACCCTTGGGCCATTCCCCAATGACCCCTTTCTGGGACCCCTCCCCAGGGTCCTGCATGTTCGACTCCTCCGGAGGCTTAATGCGACCCTATTTGTAAACTCTAAAGTTCTCAGAGTTCGATTAATTTGGGAATATTTGTTCTAATTAGATTTTTTCTTTTTGAAAAAAAAACCCTAGTTTTGTTCAAACCACTGTAGTCTGCCTTGTCTTCCCCATCCTTCTTTATTCTCTTAAGTTCCCCTTTTTCAAATTCAGATAAAATCTACTGTTTTTGAGCTTCCTTCCCCCACCCCCATCTTTATCTAGCAGTAGAGCCTCAAAACTAGACGGACAGTGGAGACCAGGCCACCGCAGAGGGTGTGAAGGTCCCCTGTTAGGTCAACGCACATTCTTTGTTGCGTGAGGGGTACCGCAGTGATGAGGATCGGAGGCGGGCGTTTGTCTCGGCGCTGTTTTGTTCTGTGATCTGAGGCTACGTGCACGAGCTCTCTGTGCCCAAGTCTCTGCATCTAAGAGTGATAATAATAGTTCAGGTTACTCTATTTAACTTACAGCGTTGTGAAGATAAAACACAGACACCAAAGCACATTTGCAGGCTTAAAAGTGCTGAGCAAATACCAGATCCTGTGTCACTTGGTCCTACCTTTTAATTCTTTGAGAGTCCTAAAGGTCTGTCAAAAAACTGTTAAATTGAACACAGGTTTTAATTTGGAAAACAGGTTAATTTTTTTTAAAGAACTCATGATGTTAAAAAAAAGAGAAATATTATATCAAGTAAAGGAGAATGGTCCTGTTTTAGAATTTTCTAGTAATGCTCTGCCGTCTTGGAGTACAATTGAGTGGTATAGTCCTGTTTATTGCTCTGCGCTCCCCTGGTGCCTCCGTATATTGAGTGAATTGATAGAGTGTTAGAGCCGATGGCCGACTCACTGGGCTGCAGATGAGAAGACAGACAAGCTGCTCTCTGTCTTTACTAACCATTTGTTCCAGGGGCTCCCGTTTTGGGGTCATTTTGGTGGAAAAGGCGGCTGCCCTGTGTGCCCCAGAAACACGCCACTTTTAGAACATGGACCTCCATGCTGAAAATACTCCCATGCTGTATGGGAATCACAGGATTTCATAGCTGACCGAATCCTCAGATCGTATCCTATCCGCTTCCATTTCAAAGTCCAGAAGATCAAGGCGTAGAGAGATCCCAAGTCCTACATAGACCATAGATCCGGAGCCCATTTCCCGACCTCTGTTCTCCTGATTAACGCAGAGGCCGGAGCTTCAGTCTGGGGATGCGAGAGGACACCCCAGACCAGTGCTGTCAACCGGAGGGAATCTGGTGCCCCCTCGGCCTCCAGTGGACTCTTGGTGATGTCTGGAGACGTTATTTATTACAACTGGGTGGGGATGTTGCTGGTGTCTAGTAGGTAGAGGCCAGAGACGCTGCTAAGTATCCTAACATGCACAGGGCAGCCTCACCACGAAGAATTATCCAGGCAGAAGGCCAGTCGTGCCAAGGTTGAGAAAGTCTGCCCTAGAGGAGTTATTGAACTTTGCAGTTGAAAAGACTTGAAGTCAAACCCTGGATCTGCTAGTCTCTGGATTCCTGGGTAGTTTAATTAACCTCTCTGTGCCTCTGACAGCAGGCAGAGTGTGGCGCAAGTGATGGGTGCCCTTCTGAGATCGGGTTACAGCAAGGTTCTGGCTCCTGTCTTGACATCTCCTGCCCCTTGCTGTTCGGTTCTGATGGAAGCCGCTGCCGTGTTGCGAGCCGGTGGAGAGGCCGGTGGTGAAAAGCTGAGGGAGGCTGCCGGCCAACACCTGGAAATGCACCGCGCCCCGCAGCCACCGGCTGGAGAGAACCGAGTCCTGCCCCCAGCACTTGGTGCCTCCCTGGGAGGGATCTGGGTCGGGGCCCAGCCCAGCCACACGGGAAGGCTGGACCCACAGAAACGGTGAGGGAATACAAGTTTGTGGTTTTAAGCTGTGAAATTTTGGGCTGATTTCTTACACGGCCATAGAAAACTAATACAACCCCACTCCTGATAACAGAATAACTTCTTAATGGAGGCAGGTCTTCCAAGGCCCTGGCCACATGCAAGGCTGGCAGTTCCAGCTCTCACCAGCTCCCGAGGATCTGAGACCTCATCACCCTCCCAACAAGGGCTGTTAAGGCCAGTGCCCAAGACCTGTAGCTCAGGGCGTCATCTCTCTCCATGCCTCCTCTTAGTTTCTGGCAGATCCTGAAAATTTCCCTACTTTTGATCTTATCTATGTACTTTTAACCATTTTGGAATATTTTTCCAGATTTTATCTGTGTTTTGGGAAGAAGAAGATGTCTCAGTTTCCCCTATTGCCAGAAATCTGAAGTCAAGCAGAAAGCCCTGGACATTCATACAGAGTATAATTTAAAAGCAGGAAGTCTCTGTATTTTAATTCTCAATACTGAAACTGATTGATCTCTCCCAGTTGTTAAAACACAAACTTTAGTTCATAATATAAATGATCTCCCCGGATAAATGCCATTAGGGCAATCTGGTGGATTAATTGCTTCCTCCCTGATGACTTATGACTTAGAACAGATAGGAAAGTAGGGTATCAAAACAAATACTTGAAGGCCAAAGATAAAAAATGTTAATAATTAGTAACAGCTAGAAGCAAAGTTAATTCTCAGTGGGCCCATAATGCCAGCTATTTAATGCAAATTAACAAATGGCATTTTAATGTAAAGGACTTGAAAGCTAATATTCTAATTTTCCAAGTAAGATCAATAATTCAACAAACAATAATGTGATCAAGGAAGGGATTTAGAATTAGAGCGATAACTTTATTTCAGAGACAAGTGAAATGCTACGTGAAGTTTATATTTGTGGATCCCAAATTAGACGGCATTAGAGTTGGGTGCCACATGAATTGGAAGGAAGCCCTCATAAAAATGAAAAGTGCAGACAATAGCTGATCACAAAGTGATAAAATTGGTCACATAGCAATAGATAATGGGACCATCTCTTATCCTTTGGAGGATTATGAAGAATAATTCTGAATTAAAATGGTATTGTTTTGAATTCTTGGATGCTGTGTTTTAAATAAAAGTTCAGTCAATGAATAACGAAACAGTGTTCCAATTTCTGGCACTGGGTTGCTCTAGATGAATAATTTTGACTTGAAGTATAAAAACACACCTCTATATTCTGAATATAAGGGTGTGTTTGAATGACGTGATTTCTGTGTGTGGTTTATACACGGCACTAAATAAAACCACGCAAAGCCGATAGCTTCCATTCGTGCAGTACCTCGCAGTTAACAAACATATTCTCACACTTTCTCTCATTTGATCCTTAACACAAACCTGCGTGGTAGGTATTCTCAGCCTCACCTGATAGATGAGGGAATTGGGAAATTATGATTTACCTTGGGCTATAAAGTTTGCAAATGCACGATTCCTTCCCGGGCTTCCACGGTGCGTTACCAGACACAGAGCGGTCGCTGAGGTCCTTTAGGCGCGCCTGTGCGTCCGACCTCCATCGTGGCTGGCAAGGCCAAATGCGTGGGCTCCTTTGACAGTCCTCAGTGTTTCAAAGTGTGCTGGGGCCTCCAGTCCTCCTAGCATTTCTTTATAGTCTTCTGTTTTTTTTTTTTTTTTTTGAGACAGAGTCTCACTCTGTTGCCCGGGCTAGAGTGCCGTGGCGTCAGCCTAGCTCACAGCAACCTCAAACTCCTGGGCTCAAGCGATCCTTCTGCCTCAGCCTCCCAAGTAGCTGGGACTAC